>JARDVY010000064.1:7652500-7784160 GCA_029030555.1 Ornithoptera alexandrae | reverse complement strand
ACCCACCCACCCACCCACCCACCCACCCACCCACCCACCCACCCACCCACCCACCCACCCACCCACCCACCCACCCACCCACCCACCCACCCACCCACCCACCCACCCACCCACCCACCCACCCACCCACCCACCCACCCACCCACCCACCCACCCACCCACCCACCCACCCACCCACCCACCCACCCACCCACCCACCCACCCACCCACCCACCCACCCACCCACCCACCCACCCACCCACCCACCCACCCACCCACCCACCCACCCACCCACCCACCCACCCACCCACCCACCCACCCACCCACCCACCCACCCACCCACCCACCCACCCACCCACCCACCCACCCACCCACCCACCCACCCACCCACCCACCCACCCACCCACCCACCCACCCACCCACCCACCCACCCACCCACCCACCCACCCACCCACCCACCCACCCACCCACCCACCCACCCACCCACCCACCCACCCACCCACCCACCCACCCACCCACCCACCCACCCACCCACCCACCCACCCACCCACCCACCCACCCACCCACCCACCCACCCACCCACCCACCCACCCACCCACCCACCCACCCACCCACCCACCCACCCACCCACCCACCCACCCACCCACCCACCCACCCACCCACCCACCCACCCACCCACCCACCTACCTACCTACCTACCTACCTACCTACCTACCTACCTACCTACCTACCTACCTACCTACCTACCTACCTACCTACCTACCTACCTACCTACCTACCTACCTACCTACCTACCTACCTACCTACCTACCTACCTACCTACCTACCTACCTACCTACCTACCTACCTACCTACCTACCTACCTACCTACCTACCTATGTAAGCCCGCCCAAAAGCAAGTCAATGTATAACTTTAGACACATCACAGACGGACCTAAACACCTCAAACCAGACTGCCCCCTTCACTACGATCAATTCAAAACTTCTTGATAAATTAGAAGAGAATTTAAAATTATTAATGGAAAACAATAAAAAGATGATGGAATTAAAAGATAAATTAGATACGTATGCAAGCATCACGGAGAACGGGAGGAAAATGATTTACAACAATAAAAAATTAGAAAATCTAAAGGAATCTTTGGATAAACAATCGGCTGGAAAACAAATGGCCGACGACAGAGATAGACGAGCGATCTCTAAGCAAGTGACTCTACACTCCATAGTCGTGACTTTCAAAAACGACCAGGAAACAAGAGAGGAAGTGTTAGAGCGTGTCAGAAAGGCAGCAGACGATAAGGAAGGCTGGGTAAAAGTAGAAAAGATAAGGAAAGCAAAGCATAGGAAGATAATTATAGGATTCCGGTCTAAGGAAGAAAGAAACAAAATGAAAGAGAGGTTTAGGGACACAGCTGCTGACCTCAGCGTCGAGGAAGTCAGAAATAAGGACCCGATGCTGCTCCTCAGAGATGTCCTCAACATCAATACCGATGGGGATATAAAGAAGGCTCTGAGGATTCAGAACCGGGATGTTTTTGGCTCCCGCGACGACGAGTATAGCAGAATCCAAATAAAATATAGGAGAAAGACAAGAAATCCTCACACTAGCCATGTCATAGTTGCGGTTTCGCCGAAGATCTGGCAGAAAGCAATGGACAGCGGATATGCCCACATCGACCTACAGCGAATTAGAATAGAGGACCAGACACCGCTAATACAGTGTACGCGATGTTTAGGCTTCGGACACAGTAAGCGATTCTGCTCCGAACCGTCGGATCTTTGCAGCCATTGCGGGGGTTCCCATCTAAGGACCGACTGCGCAGATCTAGCGGCCGGAAAACCACCGAGGTGCCAAAATTGCTGCAAAGCAAAATTGACAGACATCAAGCACAACAGCTTTGGTCGTGACTGTTCCACACGCAAGAAGTGGGACGAAATAGCCCGCTTAACTGTGGCTTATTCCTAAGGGCGGTCAGGGCACTCAAAAAGCTTTTAAATTCTTCTAGGAAAATCTGCAAAGAGCTAAGCTGGCCACCACCGAAATCGTGCTAGAAGGTAGTACGCGTGGCATCGCCGCTGCCCTGCTATAGGAACTGTACGTGGGAGCGACTGCGACTCTGAAGGGACATAAAGGAGTGAGGATCTACCAGAACACCAACAATGGAGGCGGGACTGTCAAAGCAGCAATAGCTGTATTTTTATAACAATCTTAATGTAAGGCAGTACCCAGAACTCACCACAAATAACATCGTAGTGGTGGGGATCCAAATGGTGGCCTGGGAGATCGCGCTTGTGTCTCTTTACTTTGAGCCGGACAAACCTATCGATCAATACCTAGAACATCTCCGTAAGATCAAACGGAAACTAGGCGGTAACGAATGGTTGATCGGCGGCGTCAATGCTAAAAGTATATGGTGGGGTAGCCCCATGACCGACAATAGGGGAGAAGACGTGGAAGGAACCCTAGCTGAACTAGACATGCACCTACTTAACAGAGGCACAACACCTACATTCGACACCATAAGAGGTGGCCAGCGGTTCAGTAGCCATGTGGTTATAACCGCATGTTCTACTAACTTGCTGAACCTGACTGAGAACTGGAGAGTAGTGGAAGGGCTGACGAGCTCGGATCACAACGGCATAAGTTTTAACATTAGGCTCGAGAAATCTATAGAGACACGCGTAGTTAGAACGACGCGATGTTTCAACACGAAAAGAGCAAATTGGCTAAAATTCCAGGATAAATTTAAAGAATTAAGAAATACAAATCAAATTAACAGCGCATAAATCAGTGAAATTAGTAGCGTAGAAGAATTAGATTTAACAATAGAAACACTTACCCGAATAATAAAAGAGACATGCACCGAAGCTATTGCAGCTAAAAAAGCTACGGAATAACTTACCTTGTCGTGGTGGTCCGAGGATCTCGCCAAGTTGAAGAAAGAGGTAGCCACTAAAAGGCGCAGAATCAGATGCGCCGCTCCAATTCGCAGGCAAATGGTGGTCGAACAGTACTTGAAAAGTAAAGAAGAATATGAAGTGAAAGCTAAAGAAGCTCAAGTAAGCAGTTGGAAGAACTTCTGCGAGAAGCAAGACTGAGAAGGGGTTTGGGAAGGGATTTACAGGGTTATAGGCAGGACTACAAAGAGGGAGGAGGATGCTTTGTTGATAAAGAATGGAGTCACAATGGATGCAAATGATTCGGCCAAATTTTTGGCGGAGACATTCTATCCAGGTGACTCCGCTGAAAATGATAACAAACACCATCAAGATGTAAGATTGATGGCCGATAAAATTAATAGCAGCAACGAAATCGGAAATGAAGATCCTCCTTTCACAATGTCTGAACTAAAGGCCGCCTGTGAATTCTTTAACCCTAAAAAGGCACCAGGGGTAGATGGATTTACCGCGGATATATGTCTCCAGGGTATTAACAACGACCCTAAAACATTCTTAGCTTCAGTCAACAATTATCTGACGTTGCACCACTTCCCAAAAATTTGGAAAGAGGCAGCGGTTATAGTTCTAAAGAAGCCTGGAAAGGATGACTACACCAATCCCAAAGCCTTTAGACCTATAGGATTGGTGCCTATTTTAGGAAAAATTCTTGAGAATATGTTGGTGCGCGTCTCAAATTCCATCTTTTACCACGGTTTAGACAAAGACAGTTCGGATTCATGCCACAAAAGAGTACCGAGGACTCCCTTTATACCCTAATGAACCACATCCGAGATAAGTTAGAAGAAAAACCGATCGTAAGTTTGGTGTCATTGGATATAGAGGGGGCTTTCGATAATGCTTGGTGGCCTATGATTAGAGTTCGTCTAACAGAGGAAGGTTGTTCACTAAACCTTAGGCCCATCATCGATAGTTACCTTAGCAACAGGA
The DNA here is from genome assembly GCA_029030555.1 of Ornithoptera alexandrae. Lineage (NCBI taxonomy): Eukaryota > Metazoa > Arthropoda > Insecta > Lepidoptera > Papilionidae > Ornithoptera > Ornithoptera alexandrae. The sequence goes on along the minus strand of JARDVY010000064.1, from coordinate 7,780,296 downwards.
GGGTCGGAGTTAGATATGCGGGAGAAGTGTCTTATAAAATCACCCAGAAAGGTTCCGTGCAGGGGTCTATTGCTGGCCCACTGCTTTGGAATCTTTTATTACATCCCCTCCTTTATAGTTTGGAAAATAAGGGCCACTACATACAGGCATATGCTGACGATGTTATTCTCGTTTTCGACGGTAACATAGCACGGAAAATCGAAGGACAGGCAAATGTCACCCTGGAACGTGTCCGGGCGTGGGGTGTCGAAAATAAACTGAACTTTGCACCGCACAAGACCAGCGCAATGGTATTAACCCGAAAGTTAAAATTCGACATCTCACGTTTGAGCATGGGCGGGATCGATATCGCTATGTCCGACGAGTTGAAGATCTTGGGGGTTACTTTCCACAGCAAATTAACCTTCAATATCCACGTCGCAAATGTATGTAGGAAGGCCCTTAACATATATAAACAGCTGAATCGGGCGGCTCATGTCAGCTGGGGTCTCCATCCAGAGGTCATTAGAATCATCGACACAGCAGCAGTAGAGCCTATCATCCTATACGCAGCTAGTATTTGGGTGCCAGCTGCCGAGAAGATCGGAGTAAGAAAGCAATTGGGTGCCGTTCAGCGTGGTATTGCACAAAGAATGTGCAAGGCGTACCGATTGGTATCCCTAAACGCAGCATTACTCCTTTCTGGCATTTTACCACTGGACTTAAGAGTCAAAGAGGCGGCTCTTTTGTATAAAGCAAGAAGGTGCAAAAAACAACTCACACTAGGCGATAGGATGATAGAACGGATGGCCCCAGCTGCAGTGAACCCGCACCCCGCGGAGCGTATCGACCTAGAGTTAGGATCGCTACCAGACGAGGACACGGCCAGCACCATTAATAACATCGAGGTGCAGATGTATACTGATGGAAGCAAGATACGTGGTCGGGTCGGGGCCGCCATATCCATCTGGAAAGGCGGAACCGAAATCGAGTACCGTATGCTTGCTCTTCCACAATACTGTTCAGTATACCAGGCCGAATTCTTGGCGATACGCAACGCTATCACGGAAACGACAAAAATCTCGGCGTCTACGTTTGGAATGTTCAGCGACTCCATGGCAGCACTGCTCACGGTGAAAAACCACAATTACCTCCATCCCTTAGCAGTTGAAACAAGAGAGAATTTAAGAGTTTTATCTCTCCAAGACAAGAGCATCTCCTTATTTTGGATAAAAGCACACGCAGGGATGGAAGGTAATGACAGAGCAGACATGCTAGCCAAGAGAGTCGCTGAAAACTCCAAACATAAACCGGACTATGACCAGTGTCCCATATCGGATGTCAAAAGGAGATTGCGACTTGAGACTATACACGAATGGAACCGCCGATACCTTGATAGCAATACCACAGCTATAACAAAATTATTTTTCCCCGACGCCATTGAGGCGTATAAAACAATAAGAAAGATAAACACTACGCAACATATGACGCAAGCCATGACCGGACACGGTGGCTTTGCCGAATATTTGTGCAGGTTCAAATGTAGGGAGACAGCTAGCTGTAAATGCGATCCCGCGGAAATTGAGACGATTCCGCATATACTTAGCTTCTGCCCACAATTTGAAAAAGAGAGAAATGAGATAGAAATCCTACTACAGATGAAACTGACACCCAACAATTACGAAACAATAATCACCGGAAAATACAGAGAGGAATTTATAAAGTACTGTGTAGAGATTGTAAAAATTGTAAATATTAGAAATAAGGAATAGAAATAACTTTTTACTACTCGTTATAAGTATAGATAAATAATAAATAGGTATAATACATTTCTTAATTCATTGTGTGTGTTTGTAATAATAATTTGTTTTTTGTAAATAAAGTTGTTAGTATAAGATAGAATTAAGTTAGAATAATAATAATTGCTTTGTTTTGTAAATAAAGTATAAGTATTAGGATAATTTGTTACTAAGATAAGCTGAAGAGGCGGTTTGTTTTTGTTATATTTGTAAAAGTAGAATAATACTCAATAAATGATTAGTTAGTTAGATCGGGTATTATACCCGAATTAGTAATAGAATAAAAGATGATGAATGCATGATAGAACATATACAGAATGAATGTGCGAGAGGTATACTAGCGAGAACTAGAATGAATGTGTATAGATAAAATAGGCTCTGACTACGTCGGATTTCGTCGATGTCGAGTCGATGAGGTCGAGGAGGGGGCGCGCTGCCTGTTCCGGCACACCCTGGAAAGGGAGGGTTCATCCCTCCCTCCCGAGGTGGGGTTGTGCAAGCGGCCAGCGCCGGCAGGATCGCGATTGAGTGCTCACCCGCGTTCCCGTGACCCTGCCATCATGGCGATGAGGCGGAACATCGTGGGGGTTTTAGTCGGTGCAAGTCCGACATAAGCCGTCCTCGCCTCCGCAATGACGGGTATGCGTAGGCAGGAAAAAAAAAACCTATCTAATCGGCAATAATTAGCTCATGACGAAGCTGAACGCTATTCGACAGTCAGGAAATCACATAAGTATTTTTATGGATGATCTACTAACTGGAGGAGGTACCTAGGGGGATGAAATACTAATTTATAATGAAATAACAAGGATGTTGCGATGTGGTAAATTCGAATTAAAAAAATGGAACAGCAACGATCTTTTCTTCTCTTCTCTACTCTTTCTCTTCTATTCTCCTTCTGCAATATATGCACGTTGGAGAACAAGATAGTTTTTAAAAAGAACTGACATTAGACATAAAAATAAAAACACTAGGGATTGCCTGGAACCCTAACAATAATGAATTTTGATATTCCATACACTTACCCGAGGTGACGACAACGATAACGAAGAGACCCTTAGCAAGCGATATTTCAAGGCTGTTTTATCCTATAGGGTGGCTGGCTCTTACTATTGTAATCGGAAAATTTTTCCTACAAAGACTTTGGCTCACATGCATATCCTGGGATCAGGAAGTTCCCCAAGATTTAAATGAGGTCTAGCTTCGTTACAAATCTGAATTACCTCATCTAGTTAAGAAATAAATACAGAGATGGTATATATCAATGCACAGCGGTAATAAGGATAATAAATAAGAACTTTATGGATTCGCTGACGCATCTAACGCAGCTTATACTTACGAACCATTGACAACGAGAGCGATGTGCATATCAGCTTGATTTCAGCGAGGATTAGAGTCGCACCTGTCAAAACAATATCGGTTCTCCGTCCCGAACTGTGTGCTGCAGCAATACGCACAGAGATTTTAAATGAGATATCGGAGCACTGATAAATTTAACTAAAGAAAACTTTTATGCGTATACAGATACAAAGGTGGTTCTGGCTTGGTTGCAAAGTCATCTAAGCAAATGAAAGAGTTTTATAGCTAACAGGACATCTGAAATTGTCTCTAATTTAACTGGTCATCATTGGAACCACGTGAAACGTGAAAACAGCACACTGATCCGAAAAGACCTTTACACTTTGGAGTATGCATTCAAATCATTCAGAACAAGAACAGGACGTGATTGACATCTGCGAATGCATCTGCCTACAGTGTACAAGTACGCCTCGTAGGCGACGAGTGTACGGTTGGGAGAGACATAGCAGCCCACTACTGCAAAAGGCCCCCATTCCACAGCGACAAAGCCTTGCCCTCTAAGAATTGAAGAATAGAGTGGGTGCCCCGTATTGCCATTCCAATAGATAGCGATCTTGCCCTCCTCGCTACTAAACCAGCGAGGATGCCCCGGCACATGGTAAGCTTCGGCCGTTACGGTCAAAGCTATCAACCATACCGCGAGGGATGCAGTAGCAGGTCCAGTAGGTGGCTGTGCTTTCTCCCTCTTCCTGTTCACCTACCTATTAATGTTGCACGTCGACGTGCCGGATGTGCACAAGACGAGCGCGTGCGGGCGCAATGCGATCAATATTCCGTAGTTCACATTTCTAAGCAACGCGACAGTATTAACCTCGTACATGTCGCGTAACGATTATTTTCCGTCTGTTTGCAATGACGTCGAGGAGTAATTACACCGGCAGGGAGAACCAGCACGGGGTGGCGAGGGTCAGCATGTGGCGCGCGGCCGCAGTGCGGCGTCGTCGCTGCCGGTGCGATCTCGCGGGGACCGCTCGTCTATTCGTTGTTTTTATTAGTCTACGGACTGTCAATACTTTCCACGGCGTGAAGTAATATTTTGTTTTCAACTTTCTGTCGTGAAAATATAACAAGGTATACTTCATACTTAAAAAAAGTATGTGTGAAGCAAACGGAGAAGCGTCACCGCTGCAGACGTTGCGGTGGGGCCGCGGCGAGGTGACGTGCGCCGACGTGAGCTGCGCGCTGCTCGCGGCGGGCGGCGGCGATGGCGCGCTGCGATTGTGGCGCTGGCGGCGCGGCGCCGGCTGGGTGGAGGCGGGCGAGGTGACGCGCGCGCACCGCTACGGAGTGACGGCGGCGCGGTGGGCCGACAGCGGCATGCTGTTGGGCAGCGTGGGCGTGGACGGTGCGGCGCGTATTTGGACGCGCGAGTTGAGAGCGCGGCGCGTGCTGGCCGCGCCAGGTGCCGCCGCGGCGCGCTCACTGTGCTGGGCCGCGGCGCTCGTGCTCGTGGGGCACGACGACGGCGACCTGTGCGTGTGGGCGGCGCGCGCCGGCACGTTGCTGACGCGCCTGCGCCCCTGCGACGGCGCGCTACACGCGATTAGCGTGTTCGTGCAGCACGCGCTTGTGCTCGTCGCCTGCACGACTGGCACACTTAAGATCTTCGATTTGAATGGTCTAAAACTACCATTTTATAACTACTAAACTCATACTTTTTAAACGTCAATAAATGGTTTTAAAGTAACGTACTCCTAGAGCTGTCGATGCGGTTCAATCTGACAATTACATTGACAAATAAGTGAGCCAGAAGTATCACGAAATGAATGGCTCAATTTGGAGATAAACCAAGTACGGTAACCTAACCTTTATTGTAAGTAGGTTACTGGCTGCAATCAGCTCCGGTTTCGCCGTGAGCCACATGACCGCATGGCCGGCGAGACCTCTTCCCGACAAACGTGCCTGTAGCCAATCAAGTCATAACTAATATTGGTTATGATTAATTAACAGTCATTAAGTAAGAAATAATCTGAAGGCGCGATCGAGACGGAGGTTGTTTGTGATGCAGACGTACGTGCAGTAGGAGGCTGCGCGCGCGAGGCTCCAGCGCCACTGCTGTGGGAAGACGGCGCGCACGATCTGGGCGCGCTCTGCGCCGCCGTTAGCGCGGAGGGTGACACGGTGGCCACGGGGGGCCACGACGCGCGCATCCGGCTGTGGCACGCGAGCGTAGCGCCGCGAGGGAGCCGCCGATGGGCGCATGCGGGGGGCATGATGTGCGGACACACGGCAGCCGTGACGGCGCTGTGCTGGGGCATGGGCACGGCCAGCGGTGCGCCTCTCGCCAGCGCCTCCCTGGACCGCACGGCACGGCTGTGGGCGCCGGATACACTCGCGTGCGTGCGCGTGCTGCACGCTCACGCGCGCTACCTCACCTGCGTGGTGCTCGCGCCGGACGCGCGCTTCTTGCTCACGGGTTATTAGCGGTCGTTGCTTCCGTTTCATGTAGTCGACAAACAATCGGAATCATATATTTAGACTAGCTTTTGCCCACCCACTTTGCTGGACGTGATATAAAATTAAATTTGAAATTTGTCACAAATATTTCCTCCCAATGGCAACCAGCCACGTCTCGGGCCTCTTCCCGTTGTTAACACCCCTGCAATCTCTTTTAAGGATTAGAATTTGTAAAATCGCTAGCTAGAAAATTTTTAGCTGACCTATGCCTTGCAAATTTTCTTTTGCAAGGCATAGGTCGTTCGCCAAACTTCAGGTTATTAGATCTTATGGTTCCAATGATATCATAACGAGTCTCTACATGGGTGTAAATCTCTATATCGAGATATATATATATATATAGATATAATGAAAATGAGTTTCCATTGTTCGTCAATCATGTGAAAACTAGTAAACGTACCGACATGGAAACAGGACCATTCGGCGCGGATTGATTTGTATATGGTTATAGGTTACTTATTTTTTAATATCATAGGTCTTTTATAATTTTATTTATAGGTAACTTTTATAAATATTTATATTTGGAATTACTTACGCGGTTGTTATGGTTACGGTTGCTATAGAAAGTCATCTGCAGTTGTGGCTGCTCTCGAGTAATATCTCAGACAATTTCAAATCTTATTTTATATCATGGTCAGCAATGCAGGCGGGGAGCAGCTAGTATATATATATAAATATATATATATATAATTACACGCACTCCATTCGTAAGTCGTGAATTTTTAATTAAAATTAAAAGTTATACTTTTAATTTGGATATTTGGAAGTACAGCTGGAGTAGGCAGAACTGAGAAGTGTCGCTATCACACGAGTGTTTGAACGTCGTGTTAGGTTGACCGTGTAAGATAGTAGTTGCTTCGTCGGTAGGGTCCAACGACCGCACGCTGCGCATCTGGGCGCTGCACAATTTCTCCTTGGATGAAGACATGCAGCCGGCGTGCTCGATTCTTTCGCACTTTGGGCTCGGTGATCTCGAGGTCAATAATTCACTTTGCTCAATATATTTTCACTTGACTTAAAGAAATACTAACACATGTGTACCCGTGCAATCTCTGGTAGGGCATCGAACCTGTGTATGACGAGGGCCCTTACGAGGAGACGTTAGGAAATGCCGCAGCCGAAGCCCAGTTACGCGTGTCTGGTGAAGCGGTGCGAGTGTGGGATTGCGAGAAGCTCCACGACGGCGCCATTAATGCTATTGCCACCTGGGAAGATCTCGTTGTTACTGCGTGCAGGTGGGTGTCGAAGATGTCAACGTAAATGTCCGACGGTTGAATCTAATTTAAAAATTTAATGTTGAACGCGCGGCCGGCGCAGCGACGGCGCGGTGCGCGTGTTCCGGTGGTGCGAGGAGGGTGGCCGCGCCGAGTGTCAGCGCGTGCTGCGCGCGCACACCTACCCGGCGACGGCGGCGGACTTGGGCGCGAGCGGCGCGCTGCTACTGAGCGCAGGCCTCGACGGCCGGGCGCGCCTCTGGGACATTGAGGTGGACATAACACATTTACACAGGATTGCTCGCGAGGAACCACAAAGCGCTTTATTGTTATGGAATATCCAAAGGTAAAACTTTTAGCGGCAGTGATTCCGTCGCACACCACCGGAACCGACAGCATCACTCGAACACGAGCGTGTGTCGCTGCACCTCAATAGAAACAATAAACTCAATAAACTAAGCAAAGGTAAGCACATTGAGTAACATTTGCAAGATCGCCTTAAGGATGGACAAGCCAAAACATAATGAGAATGAAGACTTTTGTAAGTGTAAGCAGATGTTACGCGATTGAATATCAAAGGTTTTGTCTATTCTGTAACGAGCTGTACGTGATCAGCTCGCTGCGTAAGGTTGGGAGGAAACAATGATTTCATTCGATCGGGCGGTTCGCGCGCGGCCGCGTTGCAGTCAGGCTGCGAGCTGGCCTCGGTGCTGGGCGAGTGCGTGAGCGGCGGCGAGGCAGGCGGCGGCGGGGTGAGGGGCGCGCGGGTGTCGCCGCACCGTCCGCCGCTTCTGTTGCTGACCACCGACGACGGCGCCGTGGCTGTGTGGAGCCTCGACCGGCTGACGACCGAACCCTTGCAGTTAGCACAAGATTTCGTTTGTGATTCTTTCTCAGGTATGCAGTTCCGATCGCGTACTTTGATATTAAATGATCTGTGGCAGTGTTTATGAGCCGTTTGCGGAGGCGGCTACGTGCTGTGCGTGGGCGGCGGATGGGCGAGTGTGCGCGGCGGGCGGGGCCAGCTCCGAGCTGCGCGTGCTGGCCGCACCGCCGGCTGCCGGCATGCTATGCGCGCTGTCCGCCGCTCACGACCTTGGTACGGGGTCCGCTTGTTACGTCGTGAGGCTGGTCTGTACGTGCCACCCCACAACTCGGCGCCACAAAACATCAAATTGCGACTAAATCAACAGGTGTATTGAGCTGCGATTTTGCACACGACGAAACGGAAAAAGTTTCTAAGTACGTGCTGGCGTCGGCGGGTCGTGACGCGCTGGTCAAGATATGGGAAATCGGGCTGAAAACCGACACGGACGGAAACCCGTATGCCACCCATCGATTGATGTGCTGCGTGGAAGCCCATGGGGGGGCGGTTGAGAGTGTACGCTGGGGTACGGCGAGGTGGTGCTTTACCAGCTGCGGCGCCGATGGATGGGTGCGCGCGTGGCGTCTCACGTCGGAGGAGCGGACTGAAGCACTGGCGGCGGTGCCCGCCGGCGGAGCCACTGGCGTGACAGCGGCCTCTCTACTGAAGACATCGCTGCTCGCGGTGGGCACTCTGACCGGCGAGTTGACAATGTGGCGTTTGCCACGCTTGGCCGAAGAAAACGCTATCGACCTCGACGAAGACGAGGACGAGAGCGCGGAACCGCGGCTGTGGGGCGCAGCGAGTGTCGTCCGCTGGTTGCGCGGATACATAACAAATGTTCCTGGTGAGTTACCAACGCACTTTGTTTGGTGATCTATGTATATATAATGAAAGTGAGTATTGTTTGTTCTCCATTTACGTGAAAACTAGTGAACGTATCCACACCGGAACATATGTATTCGATGCGGAACAATTTGTAAATGGTTATAGGCTATATTTATTTTTTGAATTTCATAAATCCTTCATCATTTTATTTGTAGTGAACTTTTATAAACATTTTAATTTGGTATTATTTATGAGGTTGCTATAGTAACGGTTGCTACAGTAAGTCATTTGCGGTTGCGGTTGCTCAAGAGATATTTCAGACAAATTTAAATTCTAATTATACATTATAGCCAGCGAAGCGGGCGGGGTACAGCTAGTAATAAATATACAATAATATAATACTTACGTAAACGTTTATTATCGTATGCGATTTCCTATAATACAATGAAGATGTGTAGCGGGGAACATGTAGACGTCGTTTACACGGATTTGGAAAAGTTTTTGACCGTGTGGATCAATGTATTCTAGTGAAAAAACTATATGAGCTTTGAATTCACAGTGACCTCTTGGTGGTGGTTAACGTCTTATTACGCAAATCGATCCCAAGCAGTTGTAATTGGTGGATATCGTTCAAATTTAATTTAATTCCCACAGGAATCCCACAGGGATCTCATTTAGGTCCTTTGCTTTATAATGAATATATATTCGATATACCTGTTCATATTAAACATGCTCGACATTTTATGCATGCAGACGATAAAAAAATATTTTGCAAAATAACCTCATTATCAGATTGCAATAACTTACAAAAAGATTTAATAAAGCTAGATAAATATTATGCAGATAATCAAATAACAGCAGAAAAAATCCCATTATAAATAATTATAACTTTGATGGTATCAATATTGAAAGAATTAATGTAGTCCGTGATCTAGGAGTATACTTTGATAGCAAAATGTTACTTAGAAATCAGGTAGATAACCGTAAAAGCATCCCGAAGTCTGGGATTTGTTATTAGGTGCTGCAAACCATTCAAAGTTATCGTAGCTATTAAAACTGTTTACTGTAACTTTGGACGCAAAATCTTAGAGTATATTAGTTGAGTATGGTCGCCTCGATATTCAATTTACATAGATCATATCGAGCGTTTTCAAAAGAAGTTCATTAGACATCTAAATTACCGGTTACGTACACCGGCAAAATCATATTTAGTAGATTGTCGTCGGTTTGGTAGTTTAACTCTAGAGGACAGACGTAAAATACTAGATATGGGCTTTCCCTATGATATCATAAACGGTAAATTAGATTGTGATGAGCTGGTGGCGCGGATAGCGTTCTGCACACCTTGGCGCCGCACTCGACACACGGTTTTGCTACAGGTACCAAGTGGACAACAAATTTCGCAAATAATTCACTATTAATATGAATACCACGAATATATAACTCGGAATTTTCTGATGCTGATTTATTCTTTTCTAAAAACGTTCTAATAAGACTGAACAATAAATATTCCGAATCCATGTTCTTCTTCTTAAAGTGCCTCTCCGACTAGCGAAGGTTGGAGGTCAATTCACCATATTTCGCCCGGTCTCTTGTGAGGGGGAATAGTTGGGTGGCACTCGCAATCCTCGTCCACTCTCTGATGTCATGAATCCATGTTGCTACACGCCAATTTATCCATTAAATTAAGATATCTATTTGTGTATTGTTACTAGTCTTCTTTACCTAGATATTTTTACTGGCACAAATTTTCCATAGTTACTGTTGTAGCCTTGATCAATTTAGTTCATAAATGATCGCATTTTTTCCTTTTCTTTTAACTATCTATCTGCGCATACCAATGTATTAATTTGATGTACAAAGAATTCTTTATATTAGCCATATACATAAGCTTTACATATACTTGTAAAAGTGGTTAAATAACAACGGCGTTGGTTTGTTAATAATAAATAAATAAAGATAAGATGATGTCACTAGGTTCCCCGGTCAGCGACGAGCTGGGTGCGGCGGTGCGGCAGCGGGCGCGCGCCGCCGAGCTCACCGGGCCCCGCCTGCTGGACGAGCCCATCGGTTACCTGCTGCGGTTACTTCTGCCACGTAAATATTTCATATTGTGACATGTCTTATTGCGTGCTCAGTAATCCAGAGGATATGTCCACAAACCGACAAGAATATGGCTTGCGTCGTACAAACGTGTCGCTTGCATACATACGTTCTATTTTCCTCACTCTCGGCTAATGTACAATGCTATCACCACGACTCCTAACTTTTGATAATAATGTAAAGGAGGAACCTTGTAGCGGAAGTAGTTAGATTGTACATTTTTGTGCTTGATAACTATCTAACGTCTCTTGTCCACTAGAATTTATCCACATTCATTTAGTTTCACACCAAAAAGAAATGGAATATAGTTCTTTTCTCTAACGAGGAGAATATACTAAAAAGTAAATACCTTAATATTTATTTATTATTAAGAAACCAACGGCGTTATTGTTTAACAACTTTTTTACAAGTATTTAAAACTGATGTATAAGGCTTATGCAAAGGCTTCTTTGTACATCAAATTAGTACGTTGGTATGCGCAGATGGATCGTTAAAATAAAAAATAGTAAAGATGAGAATAAAAGGAAAAAAAAATTAAGTTGATCAAGGCTACAACAGTAAATGTGGAAAATTAATGACAGTAAAAATATTTAGGTAAAGATGACAAGTAACAATACACAAACAGGTATCTTAGTTTAATGGATAAGTTGGTGTGCGTATAGCAGCATGGAATATTATTTGTTGTTTAGTGTTGTCGGAGCGTTTCAGCGACGTGTTTCTTGAACAAAAATTCATTTTTACAAAAGAATAAATCTGCATCAGTAAATTCCGAGTTCTAAATTCATGGTATTCTTATTAATGGTGAATTATTTGCGAAATTTGTCATCCGACTTGGTACATGTAGCAAAGGCGCGTGTCGAGTGCGACACGATAGTGTGTAGAACGCTATCTCCGCCACCAGCTCTTTTCAATCTAATTTACCGTTTATACATACACATACGCAGTATTTTAAGTCTATCATCAAGAGTTAAAATACCAAAACGATGACAATCTTCCAAATATGATTTTGCCGGTGTGCGTAACCGTTAATTTAGATGTTTAATGAACTTCTTTTGGAGTCGCTCGATACAATCTATGTGAATTGAGTAATGGGGCGACCTTCCTTGACTAACATACTCTAAGATACTGCGTACAAAGGTACAGTAAATAGTTTTAATAGCTACGACATCTTTAAATGGTTTGCAGCACCTAATATTAAATCTCAGACTTCGAAACGCTTTTGCAGTTATATTATCTACATGGTTTCTAAATAACATTTTGTCATCAAAGTATACTCCTAGATCACGGACTACATTAATTCTTTCAATATTAACACCATCAAAATTATAATTATATATAATGGGATTTTTCCTACGACTACAGCTGATGCATTGGCATTTGTGTACATTAACTGCTATTTGATTATCTTCATAATATTTATCTAAGTTTATTAAATCTTTTGTAAGTTAATGCAATCTGATAATGAAGTTATTTTGCAAAAAAAATTTTTATCGTCTGCGTACATAAGATGTCGAGCATGTTTAATATAAACAGATATGTCGAAATAGATATGTATTATAAAGTAAAGGAACCAGATGAGATTCCTGTGGGACTTTGAAAGCACATGAGGATCAAAAATGGGCGAAATGTTATCCACAGCCTGGGCCTTTATATACGTCCAGAGACTTAATTTTTTTTCTATCGATGTTTCTTGTGATACATAAGTTAGAAACATTGCCTTTACTGTGCATGAAGTCATTAATAATACATTTTGAAATAGATGGCTTTCCAAATACGCATAGAGGGAAGACATTGAAGGCTTCGCAAATTTATTTGCCATCGGTATCTTTGGTGTTGCCGGAAACGAATACTTTTGGATAATTAGAGCAGCCACGCGTTTTTTTTTATGAAAGTCCAAAAACATTTAGGATTAGTTTTTATATTGTTTTGGACATTTGTTGCGTATTTGTTGTAGCAGATGGGTTGCACTTTCCGTTGTCTATTGCGTAATAAAGCAAATTGATCATAGTAACGTCTATTACCACTTATTTTCCATTGTTTGTAAACTTTCGACTTTTCTTTAATTCTCTTCATGAGAGCTCCACTATACCAAATCGGATATGAAGAGTTATGTCTATAGGATATTGGAATGTATGTATTTATTGCTTCATTAATTATTTTGTACAGTACTGCTATCATATCCTCCACGTTTTCAACCGACAATACAGAGAGCCAAGCAAGTTTGCGAAAATATTCATTTAATGCTACATAGTCTCCTCTACGGAAATTTCGTTAAGGAGTACTATGTTCTTTAAGTGACGAAAGCGAAAGGTCACATAAATTTATAATAAAAGAAGAATGGATAGGATCGTGTCTAACTAACGGATCGCAAGAGGGAATGATGCAAAGTGGTAAATTACAAAACGCGAGATCCAAAGTAATGCCTGCGTAATTTTTTATAGTATTATATTGTAATTAAACCAAAAAAACTTAGTTCCTCTACCAGTTTAATACCGGCACTCTGTACATCAGTGGATGTCTCGGACCCTATGTTGTCCAAGATACACAAGGTAAATTAAATTAACCTACTAAAAGATAAGATTGTAGCGGATTGCGTTGGTTGATTGTAGTTTAGCGGCTACGAAGTACACGAAAAGGTGAATGAATGTCTGACTGATGCTTGAATTGAATTTTATTGGATTATTTTCGCTATAGTTAAACGGTATATGGTTAGCGCAACTAGCGGAGGGATTATACATCGCTCATCCGAATTAAAAACTAAAAAATGTTGTGCAATTAATCAATAAGGCATTGCGCTTGCGCGAACAGGAAGCGTATTTTTCTAAAGTATAAATATAGGTCGCGCACGGGCTCGGTCCTTTTCTGCGCGGACCGTTGAAGAGTTGACACGTTCCATTGCTCCGGACGTCGAGGCGTGACCTCAAATTGATGAAGATTTTTGAAGAACGATACTGTATACTGAGACTGACTGTTCTTTATACTTACAGTATAGATAGAACGTCATTATACTTACAGTAGTTTCAATTTCTTTGATCATTAGACTAATTTCTTATTTTATATTCATAAAATTAACATACACTCACCATTAGATTCGCGCTATTAACTCTGTTTTGGGAGGCAAATTTGGAAGCCGGGATAGATACAGTAAGTATTTCTACAGGATGTTGCATTACATTCTACTCGCGATGCAAGAAATTCGCAATGTGTTAATAGCTTTCTCCACCTCCGGATGCTTTCTAACTAATTGTTAAATTTCGATCTTGTCTAAATACGTAATATGTGTTGTCGCATAATTCGTGGCTGAAAAATCCGTCAAGTAGCCACGTTTTGGTAATTACGGTAACTCAAAACAGATTGTTTAAAGTCTAAGCTTTTAGTTCTTAGACCGCGAACGTTTTGGTAGAATATACTTAAATTAGTGTTAGTCATTGTAGGTACTTAACAAGAGAACGGGCCAAAAACACTTCAAATAGAAACGATTATAAATATAGATATACCCACAGTACATTCAAATTTTTGTTAGTGTTATAGTATTTTTTTTTTGGATTAACGTGGGGGAAATGCCTGCGGTTACCCGTTCTCGCAGAGGCAAGGACAGGTTATGTCGGACTTGTACCGGGTAAAACCCCCACGATATTCCACCTCGTTGCCTGATGGCGGGGTTACGAGAACCCTTTCGCACCATCCGCACCATCCACGACCCCGCCGGTGTTAGCCGCTTGCGCAGCTCTGCCTCGGGATGGGGGCATGTAGCCTCCCTTTCCACCTCCGCAGGCGCACGCCGGAACTTACAACAAGTAACCTCTTTGGCCTCCTGCAGTCGCGCGGGCAACGAATTCCACCGAACCCGTCGCCCAGAGGCCTTGGGAGCCAAGAGAGAAAACTCTCCCGGCTCCCTGCGGCAGATCCGATGTTGGGCCCACCGCCACCCGTTATATGGCCGCGGAGGATAGGAAGAGCGGCGCTATTCCTCTTCCCCTGCGCCCCCACCGCCGCCGCATCAACGGTGCGGCACCGCTTAGTCGCAGAGGGTACTCTCTTCGCGACTCCACCTTGGCTACAAAGGGCAGAATAAAGCCGCCCCAGCAGTTCCGGCGCGCATCCGGAGCTCTAATCTGGAGCGGCCGCCTCGGGCCGGCCCTACACCTCGAGCCGGCCGAGTAGGTTCCTCTTCGCTTCACCGTGTAACCGGACCACGGCTACTGAGCCCCTCCGCCACGACAAGGTGGGAACCTGTTGGAGGAGATTATAGTATAGTCTAGGTTAGCACTTGTAAGATTAGTAATATCGTCTAAAATATCCAGCGCGTTAAAAATACATTCTACCATAGTAATAATTAATGTTAATATCAGAGTTTTAATCATAATATCCAAGCATAAAAACATATTGCATTTGAGGTAGCCTATTATTTCTACATATCGACTCATCTTTAGGACATTATAGTGTTTACAAGTATTTGCGTTAGATAAACTGCTAGTGACATTTAAAAGATTTACGATTTCCGCACTTCTTTACAACAAAGTTGAAAATTATGAAATGTAGCGCTGAGATAAATGGAGATATTGTATTTGACAAATTAATGTGCGTTAAATAACTTTGGTTTTTAAATCTCTTTCCGTGTTTTGACCACAAGTATTGATATTCTTAAGTTCTGGCCTTTTTTTTTGACTTCTTGAGGAGTTGCTTGTTGTATGGAGTTAAATTATCGTTGACAAAGACTGGTTTTGTTTCGCCTGTTATGCCTAAATCTTTAGTGGTCAAGCGTCGTTTATGTCCTCCCCAACGGGTTCCCGCTTTGTCGTGGCGTAGGGGCTTAGTAAACATGGACCAACAAACGGCGAAGCGAAGTGGAACCCACCCGGCCGGCCCGCGGCGAAGGGCCGGCCGAAGCGGCCGCTCCAGGTTCGAGCAGCGGTTGGATAACT
Organism: Ornithoptera alexandrae; assembly: GCA_029030555.1. NCBI lineage: Eukaryota > Metazoa > Arthropoda > Insecta > Lepidoptera > Papilionidae > Ornithoptera > Ornithoptera alexandrae. The sequence goes on along the minus strand of JARDVY010000064.1, from coordinate 7,764,767 downwards.
GGTGCTCACCGGAGCGGCCGAGGGCTGCAGGGGCGGCTTTATCCTTTCTTTTGCGGCCAGGCTGCAGGGGCGGTTTTATACTGCCCCTTGCAGCCGAGGTGGAGTCGCGGAGAGAGTACCCTCTGCGACTAACCGGTGTCGCACCAGCGACGAGGCGGCGGTGGGGCCGCGAGAGAAGAGGAAAGTCGGTATTGCGTAGCGCCATTTTCCCTATCTTCAGCAGCCTTTAACAGGTACAGGCGAGCCCAACATCCCTTCGTTGCAGGGAGCCGGAAGAGGTTTTCTTCCGTGGCTCCCATGGCCTCTGGGCGACGGGTTCGGGGGAATCCGTCATCCGCGCGACTGCAACAGGCCGAGGAGGGGGCGCGCTGCATGTTCCGGCGTGCTCCTATGGAGGTGGAAAGAGAGGGTTCTTCCCTCCCTCCCGAGGTGGGGCTGCGTAAGCGGCCAGTGCCGGCGTGGTTGCGGATGGTGTGAAAGCGTTCCCGTAACCCTGCCATCGGGCGTCGACGAGGAACATCGTGGGGGTTTTAATCGGTGCAAGTTCGACATAACCTGTTCTTGCCCCCGCGGGAATGAGTATACGTAGACATTTCCCCAAGTAAAACCAAAAAAAAAAGCGTTGTTTATGTGCTCCAGTTATAATGTTGTCCTTAAGAAGTCGTGATGATAATGTTGCAATTATTGTTCTAGGACATTCTTGGGGTATATTTTTTGGTGTAATTATATTTGAATGTACTTATCTGGATTATGGACATGTTTATTTCGTAGATGATCAACACCAAGATGGTAATCCAAATGAAATAGAGAAATTTGAGGATGAAGAAAAGTTCGTTGCGAATTCGGCTGAAGCGGCGGCTGGGGACGCAGCTATGGTTTTAGATAAGAAACAACTGTACATGCGAATGAAAGAAGAAATACTATGGCTGCGGCGGGCACCCCCTGACCTTGAACTGGTAAGGACTGATTGTTTTGTTGGATTTACGTGAAGTGTAGAAGCAACTGTTTATAACTGTATAAAACATTTCTCGGTTTACGTACACGTGCAGGCAGCATGCGCGCCGCACCAGCTGCGCTGCCCGCTGACGCACGCGCTGCTGCGCGAGCCGGCGCGCGCCGCCGACGGCTTCAGCTATGAACGTGCAAACATCCTCGATTACTTCTTTGCCGCAGGTCCGTGTTGCAATCAATGGATTACAGATCTCGTATGCTTATTGCTGACTTTATGAGTTTAGATTTACACATAACAATTATTTAACATTTACATCTACATAAATGAGGACTGAACTAACCTTACAGTTGTTGAGGGGCGCGCTTTTACTGGGTGAAGGCTGAATATCAGCGTTGTCTTAATGGGGCGTGTGCACAGAACCTGGGCCCTTTGCAGCACTGTAGTATTTAAATAATGGTCTAAAATCTATTAATTAGGTTACAGAACCCTGCTCTGTGCTTGTTGTTATACCAGTGTAAGCATTTAATTTATGTTAATGTTAAACTTATAAAGAAAGTAAAAAGTGTATATATATTAGTAGTTGTTTGTGGTAATTTAATATGCAATAAGCTCTTTTCGGTTCTATTCTATTCTTTGTTGTTTGATATGCACGCCCGCAGGCGGCGCCGTGTCCCCGTTGAGTGGGCGGCGGCTGCATAGCGCGCACTCACCGCCCAACCTCCGCCTGCGCAACCAGCTGCGCGAGTTCCTCGCGACGCCGCGCTAAGCACGCGCCGAGCACGCGCCGAGCACGTCACCCGCAACCAGCATCCCCCGCTCACTTTGATTAATTTTGAATATAATTTATGATTTATGATTTCTTGTTACTTATTATTGATACAAAATTCGTAAGATCTCAGTTTATTCGCACGAAATAAGGCGAACCTACTCAAAAACCGTGTACTAGTGCTGGGCCGGCTGCAGATGGACATCGATGATAATCAATAGTTCAACAAGTACAACGGGTGCATATTCACTACGATAAAAACATAAAACTTTTAACTCTTGAGAGCCCCGGGGCCACACACGGACCCTTGGTGGACGAAAGTTGTAGTAACATCATAAACTATTCTTCATAAATAGTTTTTAACTATACACACTACCTCTCTCCATCCAAAAAACTACACACACTGATCTGTATAAATTCTCACCATGCACTATTAATGAAGTTACTGCAATCATAAACACTTTAAAGTCAAATACACACTCGCTAATATTCACGATTAGGGATCAGAAACAAGCTTAGGTTCCCACCTCACACAACTAAGGTGATGGTGTTAACCAATAAGCTGAAGTATGACAACCCAATATTGAGTATGAGAGGAGAGCTCCTTTGTCGAACTCGTGAGGTTCGGATACTTGGCTTCACAATTCACGATAGGCTTACGTTCAACACACATGTGAAGATCGTGAGCAAAAAGTGCAGAGCCGCGAAAGTATCATGTGGGTTGAACCCGGAGGTGATTAGGACTATGTACCTGGAAGTATTGGAGCCTATTATTTTGGATGCAGCGAGTGTATGGGCACCAGTAGCTAAGAAGCTGCTGGTCCGAAAGCAGCTCAACGCGGTCCAGCATGGCTTCGCGCAGAAAATTGTGCGAACTCACCGGACCGCGTCATTGCACTAGGTCCTAGTACTTGTCGAGCTATTTCCTCTGGACCTTCGGGTCCAAGATGTGGCTACTTTATATGAGAGAAAGGATGGCCACTATCGGGAGTAATGGGTGGCCGGGAACTGGAAGTACCAGTCAGCTACTCGAGACTACCACATCCGTCTGAATAGGTTGGCGTCAAACAAAGCTTCAGCTCCCAGTGGAAGGTAGGAAAAATCTAAAAGTACCCTACACTAAAAAAAACATTGTATCGTTTGCGGTGATTCATTCGATTGCTAATCGTACAGGGGCCCTGACGAACCCCGCGCGTGTTCATAAATTTGGTCCTATCGAGGTCGGATATCTCGGTGAAGTTTTGAGTGCATTGTACTTGCGGATTGTGAATTGTTATCACCAACTCGCAAGTATTAACAGTGGCCGACAGGTGCTGTATCCAGCCAGTATCGTCAGCTTCGGACTATCATCCAGTTCCAAGGTGTCTGGAGATACCTGCGCAGCATCAGCAGCAACGACGCTCCAATCGAAGGCGTGTCGTGTCACCGTGGGCGCAGCCAGTCCAAGTTGCAGGGAGCAACCGAGCTGAAGGAAGCCACGAGTGAAAGTAAACCATACAGTCTACATTTACCAACCGAAGTCAACATCATCCGTCAATTTGACGGGAACGTCTAGTTATCAGTTTAGTGAGTGAAGTGAAAAAGTGGACGTCAATCAAATAGACGTCAAGTGACAAGTGCATTCTATTCTGAATTGCAGTGTATTGAGTCAAAAAAAACTGTGAGTACTTTTATTTGTCACTGTCAGAAATAACACAACTATCGTTTGTACTTTACCTTTTTAACATAGTTTGTTTGATATGAGGTTTAAGAATCTTTATTTCTCACAAGAATATATACAATTCACTTATGCGAGAAGACAATAAGCAATAGACTAAGCTAAAATTAGGAGCGTACAAAGAAAGACATACAGTGATTCCATAAACTTAATACATAGAACAACTGACACTGCAGCCGGCCAAAGGAAGGTAGTCCGCAGTCCGCGGCAGTGGTCGGTGTGGTTGAATTTTACAATAAGCAGACATCGGAGGGCAGTCGATAAAATTTTTATAAGTCGGTTACATAGCGTGAGTCAAACTAGAATAGTCATGCACAATGTTTTGTTATATTGTATAATTGTTTTGTGGTGAATTTAAGACATGTTTGACTAGTAGTTTTTTGAAAACTTGATATGATTTAGCATTTTTTATACTATCGGGTAGACTGTTGTATAATTTAGCTGCCTCGTATAGTACACTTTTTTCCCATAGTTAGTTCGCGGAGGCCGTAAATATAAATTGTTCATTCGATTAGATGTCTTTCTACAAGAAAAATGAGTTACTTTTTAGGAAGGGTTATTTTAGTATGTATTTCTTTATTTAGTATTTTATGCAGTAATATGCATGTGCGGAAGTAGTATGTTTGAGAAATGTTCATGATTTTAGTATTTTTATATATTTTTTCGGTAGATGTTAAATAATCGTAGTGGAAAAGAACCTTTATTTGATTGTTTTGACATACATTAAGACTATTTAAAATACTTTTTGCTGCGGTGCCCCAAATTTTTATCAAATATTCTGTGGGGTTTTGCTAAACAATAATATATTGTATATTTCACTTTACTTGGGAAACATCGAGTTATGCGTCGTAATGATTCTGTTAAGGATATAATTTTGGTTTTGATTTTTTCAATTTCCGGTTTCCATGTTAATTGATGATCATCTAATATAATTCCTAAATATTTTCCTGACTTTTCTTATTTATAATTTTGTTATTTATTTTTAAATGAAAATTATTATTGATTTTTTTGTTTTTAGAGGAAAAAATTACATAATTTGTTTTTTTAATATTGATTGTTAGAAGATTATTCAAAAACCAATTATTAAGTATATTTAAATCCATTTGCGTATCTTCCGTTAGGACATCTATAGAATGCCTATAGTAAAAGAGACTAGTATCATCTGCATATAATGTTACATCACCCGAGAGGCCTACGTCTTTCATATAATTAATATAAATAAGAAAAAGCAGCGATCCCAGCACCGATCCTTGGGGTACGCCATAGGTTATTGGCATGAGATCACTTTTGTACCGTCCTATCTGAACAAGTTGATACCGGTTTGATGGATAAGACTCAAACATGCTATACGCAGTTTGAGTGACTCCGATGTCTTTTAGCTTATTGAGAAGTATGCAATGACTATCCGTGTAAAATGCCTTTTTCAGGTCTATAAATATTCCGAGGGCTACCTTTCTTTGAGCGATATGTATTTTGATTTTTGTAACTAGATCGACTACTGCCGCGAGGGTGTTTGATTTTGGCCTAAAGCCGTATTGTTTTTCATATACGTAACTTATTGACGTTAAATATTTTTCAAGTCTGTTGTAGATAACTTTTTCGAAAACCTTTGATAATACAGGCAGGACTGAGATTGGGCGATAGTTACTTGGGTCATTTTTGTGTCCAGATTTATAAATTGGTGATACTTTTGCTAGTTTCAGAGAGTCAGGGAATACACCAATTTCGAGACAATTATTTATACATGCCGTAAGTTCATGCAGTATGTGTTTTTACACAGTTTAAGGTTTTCGTGTTAATACCATCAATACCGGCACTAGCGTTACTTTAAGATTGTCAATTAATGTATTTATTTCGTGAACCGATGTCGGTGATAGAATCGAAAGATTTTTATTGGCCATCGTATGAGACATTCCGGTATAATAATGATTAGGGTGATATTTTTTAGGTATTTCTTTAGCCAGGAGTCTACCGATAGTAGAGAAAAACTTATTAAAACAATTACATATTTCAGTGGTATCACTAATTATACTTATTTCTGTCTGCAGTTTTGGCAAAGATATTTCTTCTTTAGCCCTGTTCTTTGTAAGGTCATTAATTAAGTTACACATCTTTTTTTGGTCATTGCTACGTGCTTCAAAAGCTTTATTGTAATATTGTTTCTTATTATTTTTAATAGTTCGCAACACTTTATTTCTTTCTTTTTAAAGGCTTGTTTTATTTTGGTATCATAAGGATGATCTTTTGTCAATTTCCATAGTAAATCTCGTTTATTTATTTCGTCCAATATCTCTTTTCTTATCCAATCTTGTTTCGGTGGATTTAAAATCTTTGTTTTTAGAATTTGGCTTTGACATAAACTGTTTGTCTGCATATTTTCAAGATTTTCATAATTATCTTCTTGGTTATTACTTTTGTGTTCCTGTACTGATTTATAAAGTTGTACATAATTTATTGTTTCATAGTCTTTCTTTATTAAAGTTTGAGATCGATATTTCTTCATTTCAAAAAGGATTTGTTTATGATCTGACATTGATGAATCAATTATGGCAAAATTAAAATTAATGTCTCCCACGTTGGTGCACAGATGATCTAGGATTGTTTTTGTTTTTGCAGTTTCGCGAGTACTATATTTATCGTTTATATAGTTCAAAATACAATAACCACATTCCACTAATTTTTGTTTATACATATCTGTCAGACGATCAAATTTTAATAGGTCGTAGTTGAAGTCTCTAAAGACTATTGCTCTTTTTCTTTTAAGTAAATGTTGGGAGTACATATCAAGAAAGCCATTTATTGCTATACTGCTAGGTTTGTGTATTGCCCCTATGTCGAAGGAAAATTTGTTAAGGTGTATCCAAAGATAATGGTTATCTTTGAGACATTGTGCTTCCACGATATGGTGTTTTAAGTTTTTGTGGGCAAAAATGGACACTCCGCCGCCTCCGCTATTGTGTCTGTAATTATAATAATGTTTATATCCCGGTAGTTGTATAGATTCAGCTTCGATTTCGTTTATAATCCATGTTTCTCATAGTATAACAATATGAATAGTATTTGGAAATGATTGCAAAATACATCGTAACTCATCCATTTTAACAGCCTTTACTATGCTCCGTGCATTGGCATAAAAGAATTTTGAGTGGTGGTTACGTCTTCGTATTTATTTATACGTTGATAGGGAAAATTATAATTTATATGATCTCTGTTAGTTTCTATATTTTTGGGTTTATCTATATCTATTCGTTTTTTGAAAGGTCTACTATAATCTTTGGAGTACCTTTAATATATTTAATGGTTAGGTTGTTCTCACCCTTGTCAATACGATGCTTTAGTTCTTTTTTCAATGCCTTCATGTAGTTTTTTTGTTGTGGTGTTAGATCAGCAAAAATTTTTGTAGTGCCCAAATTAATGTTGTTTTTATTCCGTAATATTTCCAGTACTAAATCTTTTGTGGCAAGCGTAATTCTCAAAGGACGGTTTAAGTCTGATACGTACTTTCCTAATCTTATTACTTTCTTAGGTTTTATGGGCTTTCTAAGTAAAGTCTCGACAATTTTTTCGACAGTATTCAAATCAAAATCTCTACGTTCAGTAACATTTTTTGAGTTTGGTCACCCATCTTAAGAATAATAAAGTTTTTCTCCCTTGCGGTACGTTCATTTAGTTCACTTATTATACCTTCATATGTTGTAGATTCATTAAAAGGGATGGTAGTTATATTAGTGCAGGCACTCTTAACTGATGTCATATCCAATTCAAGGCTATTGATTCTCTCGTTAGCCAAGTTTGAGGTTGTGTTAATTTTTTCTAAATCAATCTTTAGTCGCTCTTGTTCAGAGCTTAGACGATCAACGTTAAGATTGTTATTATTCACCTGATCCTTGATTAACGCAATATCTGAACAGATCCTCTTCATATTCTTAGCCTGGGTACTGTTTAACGTTGTTAGAAGAGCCATAATTTCCCCCATTTGTTTTCTTATTTCAGATAGTTCGACTTTAATGAATTTTTCATCATCATTATGCTTACGTTTTTTTCTAAAGGTGATTTGTGGTGTTTCTTTATTTTCTGACAGGTTTGGTTGCGAGCCGCTACGCTGTCTTAGGCTATTTCTAGATGGCGAGCGGTGGAATTCATTGTTGATCCGTGTAGATATTTCTTACCGTTGTCTGGTTAGGCGAAGTCGTCATTAGAACGAAAACAAAAATATGGAGCCTGTTTTTTTCGCCCGAAGAGGTGAAGAGCGGTTACCACGTAGATTTTACGTGGCAAAATTTTCAGTGTAGCGGAAAAGGCGTATGCAACACTTAATTAAACAAAAACACTTTGAACTTAATTTCGCCTGTTTATTAGGTTTAAATTTAAATGCGGAATGTATTAAAAAATTTAATTATTTTGCAACACGACTGCTCCGTACGCTCGCTCGAAGCAAACTATAGTTTGGAACTTTGAAAAATTATTGCATGTTCAATTTAAACTTAGAATAATTCCTTAAAAAATGTTCAGACGGAACCTGCGCCCAATTTTTATAACTTTTGTACTTAGTAACTATTGTTTAAAATATTACAACATATAAATATGCAGTCCCTCATAAGATTTCAAGTTGATTTATATTCTCGCATAAATAAGGCAAGAACTAATTTAAAAAAATCTAAAGAACAAATTAGTAGACAAGTTTACATAGAAAATAGAATTGAGTCAATAGACCAATTTGGTTTGAATTTTTATTAGGCCATAAGGACTTAATGAAAACTTGTGACCCTGAAGACTTACAGACAACGGATTACATTAAAAACGATATTTATGATAAAACTGAAGAAATTTATTTAAACCACAAAAGCGAATTGAAGGAATATCTCCATCAATTTAGTCACAAGGATTCATTTTTACTTAATCTAGATAAATCCAATCCAATTCCCAAAATTACTCAAAATACAAATCCCATCATTTTCTGGTGAATATTCTCAATGGTTAACGTTTAAAGATTTATTCAGTTCATTAGTTATAAAAAACACACTTGGACACTGTTCAAGGGTTGCATTATTTAAAAGGGTGTCTCAAGGGGGATGTTGAACAATCGATTAGACACATACCAATAGAAGGAGCTAATTTAAATTGATATTGGGAATTGTTTGAAGAAAGATATAATAATAGAAGGTACATATGTCATAAAATTTTAAAAACATTATTCAGCCAAAAAAATTTAACAATGGTATCAGCTGATGGCTTAAAAGGTCTTGTAAATGTCAGTAACGATTGTTTAACATCATTAATTAATTTAGGGATAGATGTAAAGTCTTGGGATGTATTTATCATGCATCTTCTAAGTTTAAAATTAGACCCCGTAACACGCCGGTAATGGGAATTTGATATGATATCAAATACTTCATCGAACGAGTTGCCCACTTATGAACAGTTTCAAGATTTTTGGAGTAAAAGACACAGAGCCATAGAATCTATTAATGCAAAATCTAGGGTTACTAAAAGTCAACATAATAAAATTAAAATCTTTCATGTTAGCCACATGTCTTGTCCATTTTGTTGGGAAAATCACAAGTTGAGTGCATGCAACAATTTCCACAAAACAACGGTCGTTAATCGGCGTAACTTTGTTATGAAAAATAACATTTGTTTTAACTGCCTAAGAGCAAATCACTCTGTAGAGGAGTGAAAGTTAACTCGCTTTAAATGCGAAGAGTGTAATCGAACTCATCATACTCTCCTCCACCCCACAACGGGTAACAGTATAGCTGAAGGTGGTCAAAGCATTAGTCAACAAGAGGGCCCCACCTCGTCAGCTGATCCAACACTACTTGTTTCATGCTTTTCTACAGAAAAGGTACAACAAATGTTACTAGCTACAGCGTTAGTAAAGGCTCGGTCGAGGAATGGCACGGTTCATATATATGTGGGGTACCACAGGGTAGTGTCCTTGGTCCCACTCTATTCTTTATATACATAAATAACCTGTGTAACATGAGTATACCTCTTGCAAAATTTATTCGTACGCCGACGATACCCCTGTTGCCGTTACAGGAACAAACTTAGACGAGGTTAAATTAAGAGCTGAGAAAGGTTTAGTCCTGATTGATGCTTGGATAAAAAAATAATTTATTAACCTTAAATACGAAACAGATTACATATGTTTTAGTATATATAAAAATTCCCAACCAGTTAATTATAATATAAAAATTCATAAATTTTCCGGTGTCGCAAATGATTTCTGTAACTGTCCAATCATAAAGTTAGTTAAACGAAATACTTAGGTAAGATTGTCGTGATATTCACAAATAGAACAGATTGCAGCGAGAATTCGAACATTTATTTGGACGTTTAAAAATTTGAGACATATTGGCCCCGAGAAATGCCACAAATACTTGTTTAACAAATATTTTTTTAAAGTATATACACATTTCTCTGGTACAGTCTATCATTGTATATTGTTTACCAATATGGGGTGGTGCCAATAAAACGCACCTTATCACAATGGAAAAAGCTCAAAGAGTCCTTCTCAAGGTTATGTATTTTAAAAATCGGAATTACTCCACAGAAGATCTCTATGAGCTTGCTGATGCACATCTGTTCGTAAACTCTATATATTATATTCCACTTTAAAACTCAAGAAAACCGTAGCATATGACGTCAACACTAACGAGAGGAGAAGGAATTATACAGTTATACCCACTCCATCGATAATAACTATTTTTGCAAGCCTCCAGCATAATATGAAATCCGTATATATGAATAATAAAATAAATTATATTAATAAAATAAATTAATAAAACAATTAAAAATATGTAGCAAAAACTATCGTGACTGCAAGATAATAATAACGAAATGGTTAAGAACGCAATCTTATGACGAAATTTAATTGTTTATGCAATATATCATGTAAGTGTAAAACCACCACTTATAAATATAAAATACCACTCATAAACTTATTAAGACAACAAACTCAAATCATGCATGATAAGGAAGGGCAGTGTCTCCTGGCGCAGGCGCAGGCGTTGTTATGCCTAAAAGGAGATACCAATAACTGTTATCACTATGTAATGTACGTTGTCAAATAAATGATTTTTGATTTTGATTTTGATTTTAATATAATCCGAGCACTTCTTGGTCAGGGTTCTCCAGGTTCATTTGTCACCGAAGCAACGGTACAATACTTAGGTCTGAAAAGGTTACCAACAACAAACAAAATTAGTGGATTAGGCAAAACAAAAGGCTTAATCTCAACGGCAGCGCTAATCATTGATATCAAGTCTCAAATTCACCCAAATGTGAACATATCAGTAAGAGATCATATCCTCAAACGCATCACATCAATGCTTCCATCTAGTAAAGTTGAATTAGTAAACTGGAAACAACTAAAAGATTTAACCTTAGCTGATCCACATTACCACTCTCCCGATAAAATTGACATTTTTTTGGGTGCGGAAGTGTACAGCCAAGTAATGAGGGATGGAAACATGAAGAGTCTGCACGGTACTCTAGTCCAAGCAATTAGCTTAGTCTGGATGTTATCAGGTGCCGCAACAACTAGAACTTCTATTGCATCTGAACCAATCCACAAGATGCATTGCATTGCTATCTAGAGGAAAATGATGCACTGAAAAAAATCTGGGAATTAGAATCAGATTTGCAAATGCCAAGAGAGAAGCTCTTGACCAATCAAGAAAAATATTGTGAAGACTATTTTGAAAAACACTTACCAAGGACAGCGATGGTAGATACATCATTAGTTTGCTATTTAATACGGATAGTCCAGAGGTGACGTCGTCTCAGGAAACAGTTGAAAAAGATTAAAATCATTATAAACAAAATTAAGTAAGAATGAAATATTAAAAACATATCAAGGAGAATTATCAAGAAGTTATAAATAAATACTTATCTTTAAATCACAGGGAAATAATACCTTATGAAGAAATAAAAATAAAAAGACAGTATACTTACCACACCATGCTGTAATAAGAGATGATAAACACATAACTAAGGTGAGAATAATGTACGATGCATCCTGTAAAGGTAAAAACAATAAATCATTAAAGGATCAACTATTAATTGGACCTACCTTGTAGCCGGAACTCAGTATTATGCGTTGCAGTTCTGCTCCAACCTGTATGTCGGCGGACATAATCAAAATGTACCGTCAAGTAAAAAAAAAACACAGCGATGATAATGATTTCCAAAGAATACTTTGGAGAGATGAACCAAGTCATGCAATTGTAACCTTCTCCCCCCTCAGGTGATTTTAAAATATGAATAGACCCTTAAAACTATTTAGGATCTTATATAATCTTAATTGACGCGACCAAGATGATGCATACTATTCCTTTTAGTGTTATTGATGTTTATGTTTTGGCCATTAATTAATTATTATTATTAGTGATCGCCTCGATTAGGAGCTTGTTCTACGTTGTGTTTATAGTAATATTCAGTTCTTTTAGGTTTATATAGAAGGGTGAATATTTGTTAAGATAGTCTGATGCCGTTTGTGTGGTATATTTTATTATTTATAATCCCTTCACGCTTGTAAAGGGCTGCTCACCTTGTTACGGGTTTACAATATTTATTAATTCTTAAGACCCCGACACAAGTGTTAAGTTCGCATCCTCACATTTAAAAAAAAAATAATGTGGTGATGGCATACCGCTCCAGTAAACAAAGCCCGCCGTATAGGGTGAGCGCCAACCAAATACTGCGCCCCCTCCGAAACAGGGACAGTTTAATTGGCCTCGGACTGCAGTCCACAGCAAGGTTTACTGGCGAACCAGTAGAGGAGCACTGGGATCATTGTTAGTGCGTAAGCACAAACTGTGATCAAATTGCGCTTGGCAATGTGGGTAGGCATCTCACAAGATACAACCGTAACCAGATATACAGTGCATGGTCAGCGCACATTCCAGGACATATAATAGATATAAAGGGTACTCTGATCCAGAGATTAGTCTTTGTACGAGCCACCACCTTCACCAGCCAGGCGCACTTGCAGACGCATTGTAAAGTGTTGGAATTGTCATCACCACCAACTACGTAGTCAGCACGGATCGCAATCCGCGGAGTGCATTAGAGAGCTCATAGCTCACCTCATAGAATGGCAAAGCGATTACATCGCAGCCTTGAGAGATTGTACTCCCACCAGCAATCACCATACATGAAGTAAATGCATATCTCCGCCAACCACTGTAGTGGGGATATAGCCAAGAAATATCAATTTTATTATAAGCCATCAGGCATAGAGTCTTTCTCGTTGAGTAAAATGTTATTTTGATCAAGTTTGTCTCGCCCACCGACAACTCGCCACATATCTTAAAACATGGGGAGCTATTGAGGCCTTCGTTTGCAAATTTCATAAAATAGGGAGGGCAGACAGTCTGCAGCCCCGTCATCAATGGACCCGATTTGGAAAAATCTAATAAGATAGAGTGTCAGACCATAATGTGAGGCGCAACCTCCAAAGGCGACATTTAGCCAGGTGACCGTCAAAGACGTCGTATCACTGAACTGCGACAGACATGCAATCGACTATCATCAGTGCACATCATGCACAAGACATCACAGCAGACATCAATATCTTGCAAAAGTCCTCAATCAACCGAATCCGTAAGACGCATCAGTTCAGTAACGGTGCTAACGTTACGCTACGACAAGACGGGATATCAATATTTGATAAACATCGAGGCAGCAGCTCGCATCCGCTTCCGCTACCTCATAACGCATCGGCACAGTTCGAGTCGACTTTGGAATAAACAAATGTTATTAAAAAAATTTGTGTCATAGTGGCAAGCCACTAAGACGCCGGGCACCCATGTATCATAGAGCGAAAGCCCTAAGACATGGTTCTGAGAATTTCGATATCACCGAAGTGCTATCTAACACTCTTACCGAACCGGAGTATAATCAAGTAGTTACTTAAGTATCCACCAACTACACCCGGCTGGTATCTCACCTTCTTCACCCACTTGATGTTATATGTTAAATTGCCAAGTACCACTTCACACGGTTTCGAACCCGTATACTTTATAAATTCCATTTTTAAAGACCTCCACATTATTACTCTATCATATTGTATCATAATACATTATTAATCGCATTTTCATATTTTTCCGGGATTCGAACCGATATATCCTTTATAACTCATCACTAGAGACTTTCACACTCTTATACTTTGATAATTTTTCAGCATACAATTACATTTATATTTATATATTTTTTTAGGATTTCAATCGGTATACTCTACAGTACATCATCCTTATATATTTTTTCAATATGTATTGGAGGTCGGTAATAATCTCCAATCAATATTTCAATCAATTTGCACGAAACAAATTTTTACATTGGACACGTACGCAGTACATGTCCGGAGCCCATGTGTATGTATATACGAGTATGCGTATGCGCCGCCCGTACAGCCGTCGATACACGAACAGTTCCTTATTACTGTCCTTCGGGCGTCTTGCGAATACCCAACTGTTGGCCTTTAACTTCAAATTTAACTTCTTTATATATTTTCGTATTTTAGACTTAGAATAACGTTTGTTTAAAATATTTTTAAATATTTTTGTTTAGGTTTATACTTTATTTTTTTATAGAATTATTATTTATTATTATAAATTAATGTATTTCGTTACACAATCACACATTATCGACTTACCAGAGTCACTTTCGGTACAGCATCAGCTTCATACCTTGCAGTTAAAGCACTTCAAAAAGTGGCTCACGACTATGGTGCTGAACATCCTGCTGCTGCTGAAAGAGAGTTAAGCGATTTTTATGTTGATTTTATTAGTGGTGCACAAACTTTAGAGGAAAGAGTTAAAATATTTAATGAAATAAATGAACTATTAAGCAAGTCATGATCCAAATTACAAAAATGGAATAGCAATAATAATAAACTAGTAGAAATAATGAAAGGAGAAACCAAGGATATCAAGGAAGTATTGGAAATAAAGCAAAATGAATTACTTAAAATAATGGGGCTTTTTTTTATTTTACGTGGGGAAATGCCTACGCATACTCGCCCTCGCGGGGGCAAAGACGGGTTATATCGGACTTGCACCGACTAAAACCCCCACGATATTCCGCCCCATCGCCTGATGGCAGGGTCACGAGAAAGCTTTCCTCGCAACCGCGACCCTGCCGGCGCTGGCCGCTATCGCAACCCCACCTCAGGAGGGAGGGATGAATCTCCCTTTCCAGGGCGCACTGGAACATGCAGCGCGCCCTCTCCTCGGTCTCCTGCAGACTCGTGGGCGGCGGATTCCCCCGAACCCATCGCCCAGAGGAGATGGGAGCCACGGGAGAAAACCTCTCCCGGCTCCCCGCGGCGGAGAGATGTTGGACTCGCCACTAACCATTAACGGCTGCGTCGGCCGGCCTTCGCCGTGGGCTAGCCGGGTGGGTTCCACGTCGTTCCACGGTTACTAAGCGCCTACGCCACAACAAAGCGGGAAGCCGTTGGGGAAAAATAATGGGGCTTACCTGGAACCGAAGACATGACACAATGAATTTGGCTCCTCTGCAGCAACCTGTAACAAATAGAAAAAAAAAAAATATTTCTGATATTTCAAAACGTTATGATCCATTAGGATGGCTGGGATCAAGCATAATAATACCTAAAATAATGATACAGAAACTTTGGCTAGTAGTATTAGTTTGGGACGAAGTCGTTCCTGACCATTTAGTAAATGAATAGTTACGTTATCGAGAAGAATAAAAGGAATTTAGCAAAATATACTTACTAAGATGGAATGGTACTTGAACTGATGATCGCACAGTAGAACTACATGGCTTCTGTGATGCATCCAAATCAGCATATGCAGCAGTTGTATACATGCGCGTGGTTAACTCCAAAGAAATCGTGAATGTATCATTAATCTGACAAAACAAAGGTAGCACCTGTGAAACAAATATCTATACCGAGATTAGAATTATGCGGAGCAGTGTTATTTAGCGAACTCATATCAGAAATTGCCAAGGTGATGGCAATCGCAAAGAGCAACTGTAATGCATGGACTGACTTCACAGTGGTCCTTGCCTGGCTGACCAACCACCTAAACAAATGGAATGTATTTGTAGCCAATAGAATCTCAGAAATTCTAACCAATTTAGAGCCACAAAATTGGTCACGAACCCATCGCTCGCGCGACTGCAGGAGGCTGAGGAGGGGGCGCGCTGTATGTTCCGGCGTGCCCTCGAAAGGGAGGGTTTATGCCTCCCTCCTGAGGTGGGGCTGCGAAAGTGGTCAGCGCCGGCAGAGTCGCGGTTGCGAGGAAAGCTTTCTCGTGACCCTGCCATCAGGCGATGAGGCGGAACATCGTGGGGGTTTTAGTCGGTGCAAGTCCGACATAACCTGTCCTTACCCCCGCGAGGACGGGTATGCGCAGGCATTTCCCCCAGTTTAAAAAAAACGGGAGCCTCATTCTTTATGCAGATGTTACATGTCTATTTTATTTCGGACATAACAGTAATAATCTCATAAAACAAGCTCAATTCGATCTTAATGTTACACATACATAGTGCCAATATAATGTCTTAACAAATAATGCAACCAAGTCATGGTACATAATAACTGCGCTAAAAATATAAAGATACCTAACTACCCAAATCTTCTTATCGGTGGAAAGACTTTACAAAGAAGAAATCAAGAACAGTACCTGGGATTAATATTAGACACCAAAGTAACATAGAAAGCACACATTCAACACATCAAACAAAAACTGTCCTCTTTATTGTTCTCTCTGCATACAATTGTAGGTTGCCTTCCCAATAAATGTCGTCAGGTAATATACAATACGCTTGTGAAACCACATTTACTTTACCTTATTGAAATATGGGGTAGGGCAACCAAAACAAATATAAAAATTATCCAAAGCCTACAAAATAAAATCATTAAAATATCGCACAACTAGGATTCCCTAACACCCAGTGAAAACATATACATATGTGTATAAGCAAACAAAACTCCAGAACGTAATATATACAAAATAATACATGGTCTTAATCAGTCGAAAATTAATTCAAATTACCTAACATAAGAACTAATTACGGCTTAAATAACTTAACATTTGGGGGAGCACAGTTGCACAAGAAACTTCCTAAAAATGTAAGAGAGACGTTTCGCTAAATCTATTTAAAAATAAACTTTTCGAATATATATAAATAAATGCAAAATAAAAATATTTTAATTTATTAACCTTTCCGTTTTGAACTTGGACCACCGTCTTAACAACAATATGCAGCGAACTTGTCTCCCAGCGTTCTTCTTCTTCTTAAAGTGCCTCTTCAACTAGTGAAGGTTGGCGATCAGGGTGGTACAATCCTTTCTGTCTCTGGTTCGGCGAAACAAATCCGACGCCACAGATATGCCATTCCATTCCCTGATATTCCTCAACCATGACTTTTCCGTCTCCACCACCACCTTTAATTTTCCATAAATTTTACCCATTATAATTAACTGCAGAAGATCATATCGCTGATGACGGAGTACATGACCGAGGTAGGAGATTCTACGTTCCTAAACCGTAACCATAAGGTTACGCTTTTGTCCAGTTCGTTGGAGAACACTGACATTGGTCACTCTCTGAGTCCAGCTAATGGACAACATGGGTCTATATGTCCACATCTCAAAAGCTTCAATACGTTTCTTAAGATCTTCTTTAATAGTCCAAGCCTCACATCCATACCTCTCAGCATAACACATCACTATCACGTAGTTTTATGTGTACCCGCATCTTATTTAATGTTTACCCCATTTATTGTTCTCATGTTAGCTACTAAATATGCCTTAGTGAGAAAATAAAGTTCTTCAAACCGAACTATAACACATGGAATAGAAATGTTTTTATTAAGTTATCGCAATAAGTTGTCTCCAGTAATTATCTTATAATTAATTAATAGATTAGATAGTCGTCTTTAGCAACGGGCCGATTGAGATAAATAGAGGCAGCGGCGAGCGCCGGCCCGACATCCGTCCGCCATGCGCCCGCGGGGTAGGTACTTGCGTTCCGCGCTCCTGCTGCTGGTGATCCCTGCGATGTCAGTAGCAGATCACTATCATCCAGATTACGAGGTCAACGTAGACAGAACTGTAGTTAACCGTAATCCGGTAGAATTGACTGCAAAATATTGGGTAGATGAAGCACAAGCTGGAATAAGAGCGCGGAGGAAGGCGGGAGCGAGCGGCGGGGGCGCGGCGAGAAACGTGGTGATGTTCCTGGGCGACGGCATGTCCGTGCCCACGCTAGCGGCCGCGCGGGCGCTGCTGGGTCAGCGCGCTGGGCGCACCGGCGAGGAGGCACACCTCTCCTTTGAAAAATTCCCTACCACCGGCTTGTGCAAGGTATGTAAGGAGATGTCTATTGTGGATCGTCGTTTTATTTGCATATCATCAATGAGTATTCATCGTCTGTTGCAGACGTACTGCGTGGACGCGCAGGTCGCGGACTCGGCGTGCTCGGCCACCGCGTACCTGTGCGGCGTGAAGGCGAACCGCGGCACCATCGGCGTGACGGCCGCCGTGCCGCGCCGCGACTGCCGTGCCTCGCTGGACGCCTCCGCGGCCCTGGACTCCGTGGCCGCCTGGGCACTCGCCGACGGCCGGGACGCAGGTCATTTAACAGAATGAAGTTAAGTTAGCATTGTTACAAATTTAATTTGGAATTCAAAATTTTCACATGATACTATTCTATTAAGGTATCGTTACCACCACAAGAGTCACTCACGCCTCGCCTGCGGGCGCCTACGCAAAGGTCGCAAGCCGCAATTGGGAAAACGATGCAAGTGTACGCGCTGATAACGTAGACCCTAAGGTTTGCCCGGACATCGCGCACCAGCTGGTGCACTCGCACCCCGGCAAAGAGTTTAAGGTTCGTGATGCTCCTTGCAATACATTCACTCGCGCTTTTTGTATGCCGCCTTCACAGATTCGTTTGTTCAGGTTATTCTGGGTGGCGGCCGCCGGGAATTCATTTCCACTGAAAGAGTTGACGAGGAAGGGACAACCGGCAGAAGGACGGACGGACGCGATTTGATTGAAGAATGGCAGGCGGATAAGATGGCTCGCAACGCGACGTACCGATATGTGTGGAACCGTCACCAATTACTTAACGTACAAGAGGATGTCCCGGACTACCTTTTAGGCCTCTTTGAGGGAAACCACATGCAGTACCGTCTACAAGCCGATAACGAAACGGAACCTACGCTTGCTGAACTCACGGAGGTGGCTATTCGCTCGCTGAGACGTAATAAGAAGGGATTTTTCCTTTTCGTGGAAGGCGGGCGGATCGACCACGCGCATCATTCCAACAGGGTGGAACTGGCGCTGGATGAAACCATCGAGTTCAGCGAAGCTGTAGCGCGTGCCGCGGATATGCTGCCGGAGGAGGACACGCTGATCGTAGTGAGCTCCGATCACGCACACGTCATGACCTACAACGGATACGCGCCACGCGGCAGCGATGTGCTCGGTACTTCCGGCGACCGGGACCGCGACCGCGTGCCCTATATGACGCTCTCCTACACTAACGGGCCCGGATTCCGTGCTCACGTCAATGGCACTAGGTCTGACGTCACTGCGGAACCCGACTTTGGTAATTGTATAACAAATATTATTTTAATTTTAATTTAAATATCTCCGTTAAAGTTCCACCACCGGTAATCCCGTCGCACGCGGCTCCAGCATTCGACGTACGCGACTGGGTTTGTTCCTTATCATCAAGCGACCGAGGGGCAGGAAAAGCTCATCAAGGTTAATATTCTCAATCACTCACGACCACGCGTTGACTGTCGCAGAGCGGGTTTCTTGACGTCGGTAGAACATTCAGTCGGTAGTAAAATCTGTTTTGCATATGATCAGATCTTGTGTTTACAACGGCGCCGCGTGTGCGCAGGGGACGCGGAGTGGCGCGCGCACGTGGACGTGCCGCTCGCCTCCGAGACGCACGGCGGCGACGACGTGGCGGTGTTCGCGCGCGGCCCGCAGCACGCCATGTTCGCGGGGCTGTACGAGCAGAGCCAGCTGCCGCACCTCATGGCGTACGCGGCCTGCCTGGGGCCCGGGCTGCACGCGTGCGCCGGCGCGCGCACCCCCACGCGCACCGACCTGCCTTGATATTACTTGTGCTTGTAATTTGTAAAATACGCCCTGTATAAACGTCGTGCTCCAGCGCCGTCAGCGCGACCACCGCAGAGCCGTATATTTATGTCCCCTCGTGCCCAGCCACGACAGACTACAGCGTAGTCCGTAGTAGATATTTACCTTCAGCCACCAGTTTGAACAGAAGCCGTGGAATGTATGCTGCGTTCGAGTTATTTATAGTTCTGCAGCAGTCAAGTTAAATATTTCCCTGTTATTGTTTAGTTTGAGAAATCTTTATTAAAACGTAATTATTTTCTATGCCTTTATGAAATCGATAAAGCGCTAGTGTTCATTAATTCTTTGTTGAGTTTCCTTTTAACCCTTAATTTGATAAGATGTTTTTTCAAATATTTGTTATTTTCTGTTATTTTCCCATGTCTGTTTAAACATTAAGATCTTTGTAAAATCAAAAAAAAAAAACCATTTCCCATTTTTGAGATAATTAATGTCCGCGGTGACGAACACTGACTATTATGTTATATTGTATATTACATGTATATTTGCAACTACATAAATATACACGTCCGGTGTAGCGGCCGGAACTAAATACGCGGTAAATAAAAAGTTGAACTATTTTGTGGACAGATATAATAAAAAAATAATTTAGTTATGACATTTACACATTTAGTTAGTATGAAAATTAAGGAAACTGTTTCAGGCATTTTTACCAGTTACAAAACAAAGTCTGACATTGCATTTTATACAAAAAGGAACTGTTTTTCTCTGGCAATATTAGTAACGTCATTCATCCATAATTGACGGGAAATGACCTACATCATCATATTTTATAGGGCTTGAAGTCCTTGCTGCTTGCTTGCTTCCTTATCATTCCACCGAACAACAGCTAGGCGTTTATTATCGCATGTCGATTCTGAACGTGGCACCCCTTTCCTTCTTCTTCATTTCCTTTTCTTCAGGAATAACTTTTTCAGCTCCACGAGAATGCTGTTATCAGATGGGAATAATAAATGCCACGGAGAGAGAGAGAGAGAGAATGCTGTTAACAAGCGCAAAGAAGGAGTTTGCAAAACCTATATCCAAAAGTTAAATAAGAATGAATAAATATGTAAATTTAATAATTAGGTAAAATATTAGTTATCATCCCAATACATGTTTCGCCCGCAATAACTTTTTTTTCTTTTTTGTTTTACGTGGGGGAAATGCCTACGCATACTCGTCCTCGCGGGGGCAAGGACGAGTTATGTCGGACTTGCACCGACTAAAACCCCCACGATGTTCCACCTCATCGCCATGATGGCAGGGTCACGGGAACGCATGCACTCAACCGCTACCCTGCCGGCGCTGGCCGCTTGCGCAACCCCACCTTGGGAGGGAGGGATGAATCCTCCCTTTCCAGGGCGCGCCGGAACATGCAGCGCGCCCCCTCGACCTCATGCGTGTGCGGGCGACCGGTTCCCCCGAACCTGTCGCTCAGAGGCCATGGGAGCCACTGGAAAAAACCTCTCCCGGCTCCCCGCGGCGGAGAGATGTTAGGCCCGCCGCTACCTGTCAACGGCCGCGGAGGATAGGGAGAGCGGCGCATCTCAATACCGGCACTCCTCTTCCCTCGCGGCCCCACCGCCGCCGCATCGCCGGTGCGACACCGGTTGGCCGCAGAGGGTACTCCCTCCGCGACCTCACCTCGGCTGCGAGGGGCGGTATAAAACCGCCCCTGCGGCCCCCGGCCGCTCCGGTGAGCTCCAGTTACCCCAACCGGTGCTCGAACCTGGAGCGGCCGCTTCGGCCAGCCCTTCGCCGCGGGCCGGCCGGGTGGGTTCCACTTGGCTTCACCGTGTACCGGACCACGGTTACTAAGCCCCTCCGCCACGACAAGGCGAGAACCCGTTGGAGGGGGCCCGCAATAACTTTGGCAGTGTTCCTTGTGGCGGACGAACATTGTTTTTAGTAAAAAAGTCACCAAAACCATATAAAATTACAAGATCTATAAGTGATTCAATAAAGTACAAATTAACAAAGTTATTTCAGTAAACAACACACGTGTACATTAGGAGTAAAACCTTTATAAAGAGTTACAAATGCCTTGAGTGAAACGGACGGCTTGTGGGCCGTCGCCATTTTGTCCCAAACTGACAGCTACAGTGTTGCCAAATAAGAATTTTATTCCAGTCGCGCTGTTGCGCGCCAGGGAAGCACACGGTATACGTGTGCTATTCGTGCACGCGCGCTCTGAGTTTTTTTTTTGTAGGTTTTAACGCATACCTACATTCACTCGTCTAGTGCAAATACGATAAACATGGCTGATGATATTAGCATTGCTAGTATGGACAGTCGTGCTTCCTGTGAGCAACTAGTTCAAGAAAGCGAAGCCTTATAAGAAGCTTGGTGAGTCCACTTGAAGGTACATTTGAGAACGACTTACGACCGGAGAAAAGGTGCAGAATTGATAGTGAAGATTGTGAATCTGAAAATGCAGGTGAAATTACTTTTACACCGGTAAGAAGATCAAAACGAGCGATGCGTATTTATCCAGATAAGTCGAATGAGACGAGAACCGAAACCAAATATGAAATATGCATGACGTCACTTGAAGTGTTACCTAAGCAAATAGGTATGGCGAAATTATTGAAATCGGAAAACATAGAAAAGATTATTGGAATTAAATATAAAAACGCGTACAAAATATTTATAACTTTTGAAAATAAAATCGAAGCTGAAAAATTAAGAAACATTAAGAAGTTTGGGGAACTCGGGTATCGATGTCACTTCACTAATGAGGTTAACTTGTCTTATGGTATAATACGATACCCAGAGATGGATATAGAAGAGAATGAATTGGCTAGAAGTTTTCAATGTGAATATGAAATAATTTCCGTCAGAAGACTTAAGCGATTATGTCATACCGGTGAACGGGTCCCAAGCGAAACCGTACGATTTTGTTTCAAAGGCGCAAAGTTACCTACACATGTATATGGATACGACTGCCGATTTAAAGTAGAACCGTATACATTTCCTGTTACACAGTGCTCAATGTGCTGGAAATTTGGTCATTTAGCTAGAGCCTGTACAAAGAAAAAGACCGTTTGCCCAAAATGTGGTAAAAATCATCCCAACTGCGATACTACTCATTTTAGGTGTATAAATTGCAAAGGGAATCACATGGCATTTAACAAGAATTGTCCCATATTTTTAAAAGAAAAAGCGATTCGATCAATTATGTGCAAAAATAATAGTACCTACAAAATGGCTTCGAACTTGTATTTAAAAGAGACGATGAATGATGAGCGTAAAAATTTAGAGAATAAACGTAGCATGTGTAATAAAACACCTGAAAGAATAATCCATAAGAAATCCTATAGTGATGTAGTAATTTCGGAAAAAAAAACAAGGTGTTTGGAGGAAAATTAGGATAGTACTAGGTGTTTTTCAGATAACCTAACAGATAATCGGACAGTACATAGCAGAAGAAAAAAGAAGAGAAAACCGAGGAGTAGGAAGGATATAGAAGCATCAGGACAAATAGAAGAAACTGAAGAAACAGCGACATCAAGTGAAGAAGAAAAGGATGAAGAGAGATTTGAGAGTAAAGTTTTGTTTAAAGTTATTCTCGAAAAAGCGAAGGAAATATTTTTGTCTGATAAAAGTTTAGAGGAAAAGGTTACACTAATATTAAGATCAATTATTAGAGAGTTAACAGTAATTGTTGTTAAAATTATAAGCGATGGCAAATTATTAGGCATGATATATAACATAATATTCAATTATGGATAGTAATAAACATATGATTAATGTTAAAATTATACAATGGAATGCAGAAAGTGTGATACCGAAAAGAAGTGAATTGGAAGCTTTTTTGAACCAAGATAATATTCATATTTGTCTGTTAAGTGAAACTTGGTTGAACACAAACATGAATTTAAGTTTTAAAAATTATCAAGTTTTTAGAAAGGATAGGTGCGATTCGTATGGTGGAGTTTTAATACTACTTCATAAATCAGTGAATGCTCAAATGTATCCAGTAAATATAACGAACACTGGAATTGAAATTATATGTGTTAAAATAATGAATTGCATTAATCTGGAATATATAGTGTCCGTTTATTGTCCACAATCTGTTCGTACTTCATTACGTGATTGGGGAGATGTGTTTAGCTGTTTTTCAAAGAAAACTATTGTAGCCGGAGATTTCAACGGCCACCACACGAACTGGTCATACAAAACAGACATTAGAGGAAAACATTTGTTTGACTCTTCGTGTGGACATAACTTTATTGCTCTTAATTCGGGGGGCCCTACCAGAATATCCCTAACTAACGGTAGATTACACGAAACTGCTCCGGACATAACTTTCGTAACTACGGACATAGCAATTTATATGAAATGGAAAGTTACAAAAGAAAGTTTAGGTAGCGATCATTTAATAATAAAATATTCAATTGAAACTTTAGAAGAACACAATATAACTCAACGTCGTAACTTTAAACTAGCAGACTGGAAGAAGTATAATAATATATTATATGAAAGATTTAACCAATTTTTATTAGATAACAACAATATTCAAACTTTATGTAATAACTTTGTTGAACAACTTAATTATGCCGCCGATAGATGCATCCCAGTCAACAAAATTTTTAACAAAATTGAACAATTCTTTAAACCTAAACAGTATTGGAATCCATCTCTGTCTCATGTAGTAGCTCAACGACGATTGGCTTTAAAGGAATTTAGGCGTAACCCCACACCACAAAATTACGACAAACTTAAAACAAAGATTTCTGAAGCAAAACGTTTAATTCGCAGGGCGAAAAGAGATAATTGGAAATCATTTTGCAATAATATAACTGAAGCAACCAACTCCACAGAAGTGTGGCAGAAAATGCATTGGTTAAAGGGAGTTAAAAACAATGCCAAACATAGCTTCAGAGACGTTGAAAATCGAACTCTTACGGTCATTGACCCCAGACTACGTTGAAGCTCCTATACCCAAATTAAATTCCACCAATGAGGACTTAGAATCCACCTTTTCCATCCAGGAACTGAATAACTGCTTAAAAAGAAAAGACACAGCTACAGGATTTGACAATATAACATACAGCATGGTTTTTTATATGGCCAACAATAGCAAGTTATGTTTGGTACACATGTATAACTTAATTTTTAAACATGCCTGTATACCGAATCAATGGCGTAAGATTAAAATTATCCCAATAACTAAGAATATAAGTAACAATCAAGCAAACAAGATAAGACCTATCTCTTTAATCTCGTGTTTATGCAAAATATTTCATATCGTGCTATGTAGACGACTAGAATGGTTTATAGAAAGAAATAAAATACTTCACTCTAATACAGTAGGCTTTAGACGAGGTCAGTCTTGTATTGACTGTTTGGTGCGTTTTGTATCCAAGATACAAATAGGTTTTTCCAAAAACATACCCACCGTACCATGTTTTTTGGATATCGAGAATGCTTATAATAATGTTAATATTGAAATTCTTGTTAAAATTATGGATCATTTAAATTTTGGTGCAAATGTATGTAAATATTTGTGGTCATTTTTAAGTAAAAGATATTTACAAATTACAACTGAAGGAAATAATGATGCTGTAAGATGGACGGGTACAGGGTTAGCACAAGGTGATCCCATCTCGCCTCTGCTCTTTAATATTGCTACAGCGAATTTATGTAAACTAGATAATATTGATATGCTACAATACGCAGATGATTTTGTTATATCTAGCCAAAACAAAATTATAAAAGAGAGCGTTAATAATGTTCAAAAAGCTCTAGATTTGACATCGGATATTTTAACAAATATTGGTTTAAGTATATCTAACAGTAAGACTAAAGTTTGTTTATTTAGCAGAGGGAGAAGACGAGACAGAATATCCTTAAATGTTAATCATTGTAATTTAGAGACTGTTGAAAACTTTAAATACCTAGGTGTGTGGCTGGATCGCTCTTTACTTTTCAACAAACATATTAATGAGACACGAGATAAAACTTGTAAAATTATAAACATACTTAAAGTACTAGCGGGGCCAACATGGGGCATACACCCGAAACATCTTAGGAAGATATACCTAGCTTTAATCCGCAGTAGAATAGATTTTTGCAGCTTTATTTATGATAGTGCTGCAAAAACTCATTTAATGAAACTAGACATGGTACAAAATATGGCAATTCGTGTAGTTGGTGGATTTATTAGAACAACTCCAATTCATGTAATGGAGTGCGAGTTGTGCGTTCCCACTCTTACTTTTAGAAGACAGTACTTGGCGGCAAAATATTGTATAAAAGCATTGTCAAGGACAAAAAATTATTCTATAAAAATTTTACAAGAGTTACAAGGCACATGTAACTCCGGTTATTGGAAAAGAAAAAAGAAACCTCTTTTGGCTTTAGTTTACGAAGATATGAAAACTGAAAAGATTAAATCGTGTTGTCCATTACAATTATTTAGGTTGTGTACATGGATCTCTAACATAGACATGAGTTTTATTAGTAGCGAAGTCGAGGAAGTAACTCAAGCAAAAGATAAATATGACAAGGACTTTTTAAAGTATTGTACACTAAAGCTACTAAACATAAAATATAAGGATTGGCATAAAATATACACTGATGGATGTAAGGCATCTAATGGTCTTGGAGCAGCTTATTGTGATCTTAGTATTAATGTTAAAACCAGTTATAAGATCATGTCAAATGTTTCAATAATGACAGCCGAGTTATTTGCAATATCGGAAGCCGTATTGTATGCAAAGGCAACACATTTTGAAAAAATTGTTATCTTGACAGACAGCAAAAGCGCCTTGCAGCATATAGCTCGATGCGCCTCTGGAATAAGAGGCACATCGATAGCTTATGCCATTCTAAGTCAGGTCTTGGAATTTAAACGCACAAATAGGCTTCTGACGTTGCAATGGGTACCGTCCCACGTTGGTATATATGGGAACGAGGAGGCAGACAAATTGGCAAATGATGGCATCTTAAATGGTTTTGAAACGTTCATTAATTTAGATTATACGGAAATTTTAAATAAAGTAAAGGACAAAATTTATAACAAATGGAAAGACTACTTCATCGAACTAAGTG
Organism: Ornithoptera alexandrae; assembly: GCA_029030555.1. NCBI lineage: Eukaryota > Metazoa > Arthropoda > Insecta > Lepidoptera > Papilionidae > Ornithoptera > Ornithoptera alexandrae. The sequence continues at coordinate 7,738,135 of JARDVY010000064.1, read as the reverse complement.
AGGAGAAAGGGATTTGGTATAAATCTTTACAGAGTGAGCCTCCTCGTGTACCCTGGTTTGCCAACAGCAGTATAAGTAGAGAGTTACTTGTAGCAGCTTTCAGGTTACGTTCCGGACACATGCCGCTCAACAACTTCAAATATTTAATGGAAATTACAGATTCCCCCAACTGTTATTTGTGCCAAAGAATAGAAGATGTATATCATATATTGACGGAATGTGTCCGGACTAGACCGCTGAGAAAAACATTGTTGGAGAATTTGCAAATTGACATCAGAAGCGTCGGCACAAGTCAATGTATTTTATTTGCACCAACATCAGCAGCAGCGAGAATTACCTATAAGCACATTTTGTTAATTTAATGTAGTTAGAAGTAATAGGTATTTGTGTATTTAGTATATGTTAGTTAATTGTAATAATTAGATAAAAGGTGCTTAGGTTACGATGGGGTTGGCATAGCCTTGATAGGCTGAAAACCCCTAAAATAATAAAGACAAAAAAAAAAGAAAAAGAATTTTATTGTTTTTAACGTAATAGAAATATTTAAAAGTTTTTGTGAAATATTTAAGCCGTATAGAAGTTTTCATAGCCAGGCCAGATTTTATTTATTTGATTGTTCGTTGTAGCGGACTTAGCCAAATTAAGGGTTAAATATGATTAATTTAATTCGCCTTAGTTTTTAGGTAAACTTTATAATATATTCTGTGACCTCTTATCGCCACATTTGTTACAATAGATTATTTGTTAACAAAGATTACACGCGGTGTATTCGTGAGTAACGGCGAGCTCATTGTCGCGTCGGGCTCGTGCAGTACCTCCGGGGCAATGCCACAGTGCGAAACTGTCGTTGAGAAGGTCCTGGCACACGTGGAGGTCTGCCGGCGGCGGGGGCGCGCATGGCTCCCGGGCAGGGTGTGCACACCTCACCTTCGAGCGGAAATGTCCGCGCTTCTCTATGGTTCAAAATAAACTTTCTTGTTTAAATTTGCACGACACTTGCGTACCACCTAATGGGTGACTCGAAAGATTATTCTTTAGTATTCGCTATAGGTACGAGTATACCTAGGCACAGGTACGGATTATTTTACAGAGATGTAAGTAGAACTGACACAATTTTATTTACCAGCGGGTATCTTTGAAAACTTTATCCATTATGAATAGATGCGCCAGCTGGTGCGCGGAACGCAGTTTGTTGTCGGTCAGCCATCGCGGGGACGCAAGTTATCCTGCAGTCACGCCCGTCAGCACCACCATGCCGTCGTTGCTCTTGACAGCGCACAGGAACGCGGTCGCGGAGCACAGCGCATCCGATATTTGTGAGCCCACGCAGTCCGTCTACAAATTATCCAATCAGTTCAACTCGCCGCTTCATTCGCAAATCTAATACTGAAAAGCTCAAATAGACCTTAGCGACTTCGGTTGTAGGAAAAAATTCGAAAAAGGGGCTGGCTTCTTTACCGGAACGGTCGCTCCGTTGGCCCAGCAGGGTCCGCGCGGCCGCCAGCGTCGGCACGGACATTCCGTCTCCCCGGAACATAATCGCGCTGCGGGCGGCTCCTGCACCTTTACGTACCATTGATGGGCGGTGAGCTCAGAGGCTAGGGGCGCGCGGAGCTGAGCTCCACCTGCTGCGTCACCGGGTGGTAGCTGTCGGCCGTCACCAGCGCGCGCGCACTCATGCTTGCACGCACGCACGCACGCAGGCATACACGCACGTACGCACGCAGGCACTCACGCACGTATGCACGCACGCACGCACGTCCGCGCGCACGCACGCACGCGCGCACGCACGCACGCACACACGCACGAACGCACGCCTGCATGCACGCACGCCCGCGCGCACGCACGCACGCACGCATGCACGCCCGCCCGCGCGCACGCACGCACGCACGCACGCCCGCGCGCACCCACGCCCGCGCGCACGCACGCCCGCTCGCACGCACGCCATGGACACTGACCTCTGTGTCCGTCCGTGCTGTATACTGCACTTTCCTTTTATGAAAAAGTATAAGAACACACCTTCATCGTAATCAGAAAACAACGTTCAATTCTATTTGTACATCATTTCACTTTTCTTATATACTCGTGCTTATGTCCAGCAGTGTACTGCGGCAATCTGTGGATGATGATGATATATTTGTGAAAAACTATACATGGGTGTCAGCTCGCCGCCACGCCGCTGCACCATATCACTCAAAGAGAAAATGAGTGTAACAGGAATATACATTTATTTTGTGTTGGGAGGAATACTGCTTTTACATGTTGACGGAGCCGTTGCGTTATCTACTGAAGCTTCGATATGAAGCAGAGCAATGCTGTGAGCAGCAGCACCGGCGCGAGGTGCGTGGCACGCGTGCAGCCTGTGGCCCAGGCAGGCCGCGTACGCCATGAGGTGCGACAACTGGCTCTGTTCGTATAGCTGCGCGAACGCCGCCAGGGAGTGGACGCGGAGCAGTTGTACCGTGGCACGGCGGCGGATAGTCCGATGGTGCTGCGGTGCGCCTTCACGCCACATAGGTACGCGGTGGCCGTGCACGAGGGGTCTCCCACTTGTCCGTTCACGCAGTACGTTTGCAACCATACAAATATAGAACGCTAACAAGATGGGAAATTTCTGTAGTCTCGATATGGATTTTAAAAACCTTAGTTAGTCCGAGCGTAGGGAAGGTTTCCAAAGCGAGCCAGCCCGCGCGTTGACCCAGCAGCGCCCTTGCGGCCGCCAGCATGGGCACAGACATGCTGTCGCTCAGGAACATTACCACTTTCCTCGCTTTACCGTCGCTCACGCGCGGTCGGCTTTGACTGGCTCTAATGCTCGCCTGTGCTGCTACTCCTATCCAATGCTGTGCTGTGTACTCGGCATGAATCGGCTCCGCAAAGAATCGTGCACTTTTCCAGGCGTACGTATGCTCCGAGTGGTAACGATTTTCTTCCGGACTCCCAACGCAAAACACAGAACGTAACAGCACGGCGGGCGGCGGTGGCCCTGCGTTCGCGTCCAGCTCCGTCGGGTGTTATCGGTGTAAAATGTATCTAATAGCAAGTGAACTTCCAAACATGACTCGCCGCCGACGACTCTCGTGCCGCGGACTGTTATATATATAACTTAAGAGGGTTTATACGGATGGAGATGCTGACTGACTGATGATGAGAAGCCCTACCAAACCAGGACCTAACATACTGTTCGCGGAGACAAGTCAGTTCGGTCCCAACTACCATCCAGAGAACTCGTTTTTACTTAATCGTGCTAAATCCTTATTTAATGGTGCTATATCTAAGTGTACATGAATAAAATGTTTAAAATTCCTAAATCCTTTTTTTTTAAAACTCCGGACTCTCCGATAACATTGGTGGCAGCAGTGGGATCTGAAGGAGATCCCCGGTACGCACTCTGTGTCCAAAATAAGTGAAAACTTTTCCAATTACAGTGAAAAAGTGCAATGAGTAAAATATACAAATCGCAATAAAGCTATTTTCTTTTCTGAAACTTGAACCGAAGTGCTCCAACAGTTCGCAGTCCAGTAACCAATGCCCAATGTCGGACAGGAATTGTATTAAATACGAACTCCAGGAACTATTCAACACCTAGTACCGACCAGTGGCTCTAATTTTGCAACACGATGACCTGCATAAAGATGTTCCTGCTTCTGTAAGTCTATTTAACTTTATAAAAAAAATAATTAAATTCAACATAATTTCGAGACAGTGTGTGATTTATAGTTTGTGAGTTCAAGTGATACGTGAAATCGGAAAACAATCTAATTACACTAATACCTAATTCTGAAAAATTTTAAGTTATAAAATTCCCACGAGTATAAGATAAGTGTTCAAAGAACTCAGTGGCTTATCGCTTGTTCGTCGAACAATGCTTAGATAAACGATACATTAGCGGCCGCCTGTTACACCGAATCATATTTTAATTTTGTCTCGTTATTCTAATGTGTAATGTGTAAAGGTTCTCAAATAAAATAATAAAAAAACGAGGTTCACATAAACACTATTTAAATTTATCAAACAATTCGATGGTACAAGGGAAAAATTTAATTCTTTTCTAACCAATTGCAGTAACGCGATTGAGTGGAACTCGAATACGCAAACACCAATCGTTTTCAAATACATATTATCGCAATTAGAAGGGAAAGCTGAATCAGCGTGCTCCATTAAAGAATTTGAATCGTGGGAACAGCCGAGTAGTTTTTTGACTACCCAATTTGGGAAACGAAAATATTATGCCCATCTTTTGACGGATTTACAGGAAAGACGGCGGTTTTTTTTTTTGTGTAACAAAATGCCAACGGTCGCATACCCCGGAATCAGAAGGGCCGGTAACGAGGTAATGTCGGACTCCAACCGACTAAAAAGCTTCACACGGTATTCCAATCACTTCCGAAAATATGCACCAGGGACACGGAATAATATCGAGCAGTTCTTCCGTAACCCTCGATCGGCGCCCGCATCGAATGGGCCCGCCTCGGAGAGGGATGTGAAGCAAAGTGAAGCGTCTTAGTGGCTTGCCACTATGACACAAATTTTTTTAATAACATTTGGTTATTCCAAAGTCGACTCGAACTGTGCCGATGCGTTATGAGGTAGCGGAAGTGGATGCGAGCTGCTGCCTCGATGTTTATCAAATATTGATATCCCCCCGTCTTGTCGTAGCGTAACGTTAGCACCGTTACTGAACTGATGCGTCTTACGGATTCGGTTGATTGAGGACTTTTGCAAGATATCGATGTCTGCTGTGATATCTTGTGCACCTTTCATGATGATGTGCACCAATGATAGTCGATTGCATGTCTGTCGCAGTTCAGTGATACGACATCTTTGACGGTCACCTGGCTAAATGTCGCCTTTGGAGATTGCGCCTCGCATTATGGTCTGACACTCTATCTTATTAGATTTTTCCAAGTCGGGTCCCTTGATGACGGGGCTTCAAACTGTCTGCCCTCCCTATTTTATGAATTTTGCAAACGAAGGCCTCAATAGCTCCCCATGTTTTAAGATATGTAGCGAGTAGTCGGTGGGCGAGACAAACTCGATCAAAACAACATTTTACTCAACGACAAATACTCTATGCCTGATGGCTCATAATAAAATTGATATTTATTGGCTATATCCACTGCAGTGGTTGGCGGAGATATGCATTTACTTCATGTATGGTGATTGCTGGTGGGAGTACGATCTCTCAAGGCCGCGATGTAATCGCTTTGTCATTCTATGAGCTGAGCTATGAGCTCTCCAATGCACTCCGCGGATTGCAATCCGTGCTGACTACGTAGTTGGTGGTGATGTCAATTTCAACACTTTACAAGCCGTCTGCAAGTGTGCCTGGCTGGTGAAGGTGGTGGCTCATACAAGGACTAATCTCTGGGTCAAAGTACTCTTTATATCTATTATATGTCCTGGAATGTGCGCTGACCATGCACTGTATATCTGCTTACGGTTGTATCTTGTGAGGTGCCTACTCACATTGCCAAGCGCAATTTGATCACAGTTTGTGCTTACGCACTAACAATGAGCCGAGTGCTCATCTACTGGTTCGCCAGTAATCCTTGCTGTACACTGCGGTCCGAGGCCAATTAAACTCTTCATGTTTTGGGGGGGAGGGGCGCAGTATTTGGTTGGCGCTCACCGCATACGGCGGGGTCTGCTTACAGGAGCAATATGCCATCCCCATAATTTTTATTTTTTAAAATGTGAGAATGCGAACTTAACACTTGTGTCGGGGTCTTAAGAATTAATAAATATTGTAAACCCGTAACAAGGTGAGGAGCCCTTTACAAGCGTGAAGTGATTATAAATAATAAAATATACCACACAAACGGCGTCAGACTATCTTAATAAATATTCACCCTTCTATATAAACCTAAAAGAACTGAATATTACTATAAACACAACGTAGAACAAGCTCCTAATCGAGGCGATCACTAATAATAATAATTAATTAATGGCCAAAACATAAACATCAATAACACTAAAAGGAATAGTATGCATCATCTTGGTCGCGTCAATTAAGATTATATAAGATCCTAAATAGTTTTAAGGGTCTATTTATATTTTAAAATCATCTGAGGGGGGGGGGGGGGCGAAGGTAACACTATCCAGCCAGTGCGCAAGAAACGGCCGTACAGCCTCCACGGTGAGGCGACCGTGCGTAGGGTCTGGGAGTTGTCACTCCCATCGCCGAAGCACCTCCCGTCGCGCCCCTTGGCGCCACCTCGCCTCCTGGTCCGGCGATGGATGCTCGCCTCGCTTGAGGGCGCTTATCCGCCGCCAGTACACACGCGCCAGCGACTCAGCAACGAGTTCCCACGGCGGCGTCTCGGCGAGGACGCACGCCGCCTCGAAGGAGACGATACGGTAACCGCGTACGACCCGTATAGCCATGACACGCTGCGGAGATCGCAACAAAGTCCGGCCGCGGGCTGATAGGTGTTTCGCCCATATGGGCGCTCCGTATAACGCCATAAAGCGCATCATTCCGGTATAGAGTCACCGGCAACCGACGCGCGGCCCTCCAGATTGGGCATAAAGCGGCGGAGGGACCCAGTCCCTCGAGTGAGCTTCGGGTCCAGCTACCGAAAGTGCTCGTCGAACTTCCACCGGCCGTCGAGGACGAGTTCCAAGTACTTTATGGAAGTACCGACAGCGATGAAAGTCCCAACGACTATCAGCTCCGCGCCCGGTGGACGCGTGTTTCAAGCACCGTGGAAGCATAACGCCTCGCACTTGCTCAGCGCCACCTCCAAGCCCAAACGCCGAATGCGCGAGACGACTTGAGCTACACCCGCAGTTGCCAACACGCGCGCCTCCCTAAAGGTGCGTCCGCGACACGGCTCGCCACACCAGGGTGTCGTCGACGTAACAAGTCTCGTCGACTCCTCCTAGGTTGGCTCCGCGCAGCACCGAATCGTAACCGACGTTACACAGGAGCGGCCCGAGGACTGAACCTTGTGGAACACCGCACGATACGCCGTGCCGACACCACTCGTCTCGCGTCGGATACCTCACGAACCGGTTCGAGAGGTACGTCCCGATCGTCTGTCTTAGGTAGACTGGGACCCCGAACTGGACCAGCGCCGCGGTGATCGTTCTCCACGGAAGGGTTTTGAACGGGTTGGCGTTATCGAGCGACACCGCCAACACCACCTTTCCGCGAGACACCGCGTCGTCCGTTAGGGCACGCACCGCGCTATAGCATCGACGATAGACTTGCCCTTGCGGAATCTGAACTAAAATTCGCTCAGATCCGGTCCAGTCTCCTCCATGTGTCGAACGAGGAGAGCTGCGATAACACGCTCGAAGAACTTACTTACCTCGTCCAACAACACTATAGGCCGATACGACGACGGTGAGTCGACCGGTTTCCCCCCTTCTTGAGCAGGACCAGCTTCTTCGCCTTCCATATGCGTGGAAACCGACTTCGCTTCAAGCGCGCCGTGAACAGCGCCCGCGTCGAATGTCGACATTGAACCAATGAACCGGTAAACCAATTTGCCTTACGTGTCGAAACCTGTCTTTCTAAATTATTAATAGAAGTAAAATTATCTAACAAAAAGAAATATGAATTGGCCGGAGCCACGGCGGCTATGGAAGACTTACTACATTACACATGTTTACTTGGCCTTAAGCCTGAAATCTCTAATCTTGTCCGCGGTAATAATTCTTCAAAACTTAATGAAGTAATTAACTTAGCCGTTCCTGAAGAAAAGATATTAAACACGTTTAATAAACGCCACATTCACCAAGCGATACAGCGTCATACTCCAAAACCTAATAATTCCTTCAGGGCTAATACTAAAATTATAAAAATCAAATGACAAAACAACTCGATCGAAATTATCAAAGCCCTTATTGTAGATACTGCAAAATCACCGGTCATACTATTGATGTATGTCGAAAACGCGAATTTAATAACAACAGGTTTAGAGTTACCCAGCCGACCCAGTTTCCACATAAACCAAATCAGGAGCACAAGCCAGCTCGCGAGAATTGCAGAGTTAGCTGTAAATCAGATAGGTATGAACCACAACCATCTACTAATGCTGACGATGCGGATTATTATGATAATTACGACGGTCATGATTTAAACAAATAATGGGTCCGCGGAGGTATCTCGTAGGGCCCAAATCACCACCTCTTGCTACACCCTTAAAAAATAACGACACCTATCTTATACCTAAGGACCACACGGGTAATCAGCTCCAACATAAAGGTCGCCGTACCTCTGTATCGAAAAACACTTGCAACCTCGGTAATCAGCCTCAACATAGAAGTGATTTTTCACCCACTGTATCCAAGTTCACCTACTACCTCGGTAATCAGTCCCAATATCAAGGTGAACCATCTAAGGAATCTCAATCCTCCTGTAAACTCGGCAATCGGCCCCAATATAAAGGTCGATCAAGCACTGAATCTAATCGTGTAACGACTAATGACATGTCAACCTTGTGCATGTCAACCATCACTGTGCCTCCCTGATGAGTGAAGAACAAAGTCGCCAAATTTTCATAAACTTCTCCAAAACAGTGATGGAAGAAGCTAACAAAAGAAATCAATAAAATATAGAAAGAAATAAATAATAATAAAAATTTATTTATAAATAAATAAGATAGATAACATGCCAAAGAAGAAAATAGTAAACAGTAATTAAAGCAGTGTAATTAAATAAATAAATAATGTAAACAATAGTCAACTAAAGAAGGAGAAGAAGAAAGAAGAAAAGACGAAATATGATAAAAGGATAATTTGTTTCAGGTTAACGATGACGAGGCGACTGTCTCCACTTGCGGGAGGTATGAAAGAAGGAAATGGGATGGAGCATGAAAGGAGATGAAAAGTATGATAGATAAGTAGAGGATGATGGAAAAGAAAGGATGAAAGAAGAGTATATAGTAAATAAAATGTATAGAGATATACAAAATTAGGATGTTAAGTGACAAATGTATAAATAGGCCCTGACCCAACACACACAGAGGGAACAATTAAAAAAAAAGAAAAAATAAAAAAAAACAATAACCTCTCCATCACTGTAGCTAACTCTACTTCTAAAAAACCAAATTCATTTGATGATTGTAATAGCTGTTTTACTACATTTTGCCTTTCATGTACAGCACCTGGATCGGTAACCAACGTCTTAAAAACGTATAACAGTACAACTAATTTAATAAAAAGACATTTACCTTTTATCGAAGTTCAAACGTCTGTTTCTTCAAAAAGCTTAAAATTTCTAGTTGAGAGTGGTGCATCTATCAGTCTAATAAAAAATAGTTCTATTAAAAAATGCCCAAAACAGTTAAACACATTGTCAGTTTCAGCGGAATAACTAACAATCCAATGCTCTCGCTAGGACATACGTATATAGCATTCGAAATACTAAATAACCATTTCCATATCGTTCCTGATCTTGATTTTCCCTACGACGGCGTAATTGGCAACGACTTTCTTTCGAATCACAATTGCAAAATCGACTGCTCTGAAAATAAACTGACTGTCGATAGTTTGAAATTCAACATAAAGTTTACCGATCCAATCTTTTCTATCCCTCTTCTAACTGAACGAATAATCGAATGCTGTGTACTAAATCCTGATATTAAAGAAGGACTTATCCTCGACCAGAATCCAATTGACTCACTCTTAGTAGCAAATTGTGTGGTTAAAGTAAAACCAAATCGTAGAATTAATATTTCTGTAGTGAATACATCCGACTCTTCTATATGCATTAACTACAAATTGCAATTTAAAATCTCACCTCTAACGAAAATCAATCATCAAGAAATTTTACATGAATCTCATCATGCTTTTTTTTGATAATAATGCTTTGTCTCGATCGGAAAAGGTGACAAATTTTTTAAGAGTCTCTCATTTAAACTCTGAAGAGACCGATGCTTTATATAACTTCTGTTCCAATTACTCTGATATCTTTCATCTCCCTTAGGACAAATTAACATGTACTGATGCTCTTCAGCACGACATTCTTACTTCCTCCTGTTCCTATAAATACAAAATCCTATAGATTTCCTGAAGTCCATAAACATGTCGGTCTTCCCCAATCTGGATTGTTCCAAAAAAGACATGCGTCTGGCCAATACAAATAGTAAGTTGTAATAGACTATCGCAAGCTAAATGACATCACTTTTGGAGATTCTTATCTAATACCCAATATCTCTGAAATTCTGGAACAACTCGGAAAGTGTAAATATTTTAGTATTTTAGACTTAGCATCAGGATTTCACCAAATCAAACTCTCGGAACAAGATGCTCCTAAATCCGCCTTTTCTGTACCTCAAGGACACTGAGTTTACGCGAATGAGCTTCGGCTTTAAGGATTTTCCTGTTACTTTCCAGAGGTTAATGAACTCTGCACTATCTAGCCTTCAAGGAATACAATGCTTCGTCTACCTAGATGACATTGTAATTTATTCCTACGATCTCGATACTCATATAAAAAATCTTTCTAACGTTTTCTATAGACTCCGAACATTCAATCTCAAATTGCAACCCCACAAGTGCGAGTTTCTCCGCGAGGAAGTTTTCTAAATGTATTAAACCCAATCCAGAAAAAATAATACCGTGGAAGAATTTCCTATTCCCAAGTGTCCCAAGGACATAAAGTCATTCTTAGAACTAGTCTCTTATTATCGCCGTTTCATCCCTAATCTATCTAAAATCGCTACATTTCACAAATTTATTAAAGAAGGATACTCCCTTCAACTGGACTAACGAACAACAGTTATTATTCGAAGGTCTTAAGAAAGCTCTTACCTCAGTCCCTATCCTAGCTTACCCTGATTTTGATGAGCCTTTCCTTTTGACATGTGACGCATCGAACCATGCTATTTCTGCCATATTATCCCAAGGGCCAATAGGGAGCGACCGTCTAATCGCATATGGGTCTCCAACTGTAAACAAGGCCGAATGTAACTATAGCGTTACAGAAAAAGAATGTTTGGCTATCATTTTCGGTACTAAGACTTTCAGACCTTGCCTATACGGACGCAGGCTCTCAATCATAATCGACCACCGACCTCTCAAGTGGTTGTTTAACTGCAAAGAACCTGGTTCCAAACTCATTAAGTGGAGACTCAAACTAGAGGAGTTCGATTATGATATAATTTACAAGAAAGGGAAAATCAATAGTAATGCTGACACTCTTTCGAGGTATCCAGTTAACCCTATTTTAAAGGACCAATCTTAACCACAGCCATCAACATAGGGTTTATCAAGTGATCGTCTTGTCCAGAATAGCGAATCTCCTAAAGATAATCATGATGATCTAATAACCTTCGAAAACTTGGGCTTTATTCCTTTAGAAGACCCAATAGATTTCAGTCCACTAATTTCTCTATCTCTTTCGGACTCCACCAAATCCAAATCCAAATCCATATAATCTAAATCCATATCCATCGCTAGATGTTCCATCTCCAAAGAATAACCAAGAAACCGATAGGACATCTTCTAGTTCCCAAAAAGATTATTGAGAGTTTTTAAAATCTTTTAATAAAAAAGGAATCTATAAAACATACATAAAAGAACATAATGAGAGCATTCTTAAAAGTACATGTAAAACTTTATTAATTCCAACGTCTATTGACCTCGATGATGCGATTTATGCTGATGGAGATGCTGACTACGCCCTACCAAACCAGGGCCTAGCATAGTGTTCGCGGAGACAAGTCAGTTCGGTCCCAACTATCATCCAGAGAACTCGCTCTTACCTAATCGTGCTAAATCCTTATTTAATTGTGCTATATCTAAGTGTATATGAATAAAGTGTTTAAAATTCCTAAATCCTTTATTTTAAAACTCTCAACCCAGACTCTCTGATAACAGGACGCTTGTCTTCCGAATCCAGATCACCACCGGTGCGCCTGCTACAAGTATGGCTGATTAACACCGTATATTAGGTGCGAAACAGGCCACATTGTCGTATTGTCGTATTGTTGCGCGGCACCGCGTAGTTTCATTCGTCAAACAATATGCTCAAAGATTTCTTTAAATATTCTTGTGACCACTTGCGCCTGGAGTCTTGCAGCATTCTTTGAGTATATTGCCATTGTTTTAAGGCGCCAATAGCCGCAACCTCTTTTTTTTTTTGTTTTACGTGGGGGAAATGCCTACGCATACCCTTCCTCGCGGGGGCGAAGACGGGTTATGTCGGACTTGCACCGACTAAAACCCCCACGATGTTCCGCCTCATTGCCATGATGGCAAGGTCATGTGAACGCATGCACTCAACCGCGACCCTGCCGGCGCTGGCTGCTTGCGCAGTCCCACCTCGGGAGGGAGGGATGAACCCTCCCTTTCCAGAGCGTGCCGGAACATGCAGCGCGCCCCCTCCTCGACCTCATGCGTGTGCGGGCGACCGGTTCCCCCGAACCTGTCGCCCAGAGGCTATGAGAGCCACTGGAGACAACCTCTCCCGGCTACCCGCGGAGGAGAGATGATGGGCCCGCCGCTACCCGTCAACGGCCGCGGAGGATAGGGAGAACGGCGCTTCGCAATACCGACACTCCTCTTCCCCCGCGGCCCTACCGCCGCCGCATCGCCGGTGCGACACCGGTTGGCCGCAGAAGGAACTCCCTCCGCGACCCCACCTCGGCTGCGAGGGGCGGTATGAAACCGCCCCTGCAGCCAGCCGCTAGGGTAGCACACAGCCGCCTTTGCGGCCCCCGCCCACTCCGGTGAGCTCCAGTTATCCCAACCGGTGCTCGAACCTGGAGCGGCCGCTTCGGCCAGCCCTTCGCCGCGGGCCGGCCGGGTGGGTTCCACTTAGCTTCACCGTGTTCCGCATCACGGTTACTAAGCCCCTCCGCCACGTCAAGGCGAGAACCCGTTGGAGGGGAGCTGCAACCTCTTAAGACCCAACCTTCTAGCTTTCAATAGATTTCCAAAATCGAGAGAATAAAGCGGTATTAACGCCATGAAATTACAATATTTGTCAAAAATTAAAGTAATTATCCCTTATACAATGTTCACCCGCGTCCTCTCGCTACGCGCACCGTAACGCACAAGCACAGTACACCCCACACCACGAAAATGGACGTGATGGGGTAACGCGCGGTATGGTAGGATATCGCATCAATTGGATCTTAGTTACCCCTGCGTTCTCGGCTCAATTATACATTGTTTAATATGTACTCTTATCAATTGCCTGCCACCATTAACCCAGCTGTCATTACTGACGTACTTCAGTGTACGTGGGGCGCCGCGGTCCGCCGAAGTATTCTGGAACGGGAAGTGCTTCTATTTTTACTAACTTAAGATTGAATCTATTTTTTTTATTTTTGTTCAATAAAATAACAAAGCGGGCGGAACGTTCACGTGATGGTAAGTGATACGCCTGCCTATTACAACGTGGCGTTAGTTTAAGTGATGTATACTGCACCACATTACGCTCGTCGCCTGGACCATAAGACGTTGGGTCTCATTACCCAATTATTCCCCTAACTACATCTTCCTTTAAACCGGAACCCAATAATGTTTTCACATTACTGTTTGTCGGCTTCAATAGGAGTTCCGGTGGTACCTACCTAAAACGTCTCCGGCAATTGAGATCTACCACCAGTAAAGTGTATTGAACAAACATACGGTACAATTTAACTTAACAACTACTTTGTGGATTGACCAGAGACTAAGCGAGTTCATCACCCGCCGGGGCTGAAGCGCACACCCTGCAAACGTTTAGCGATCTGATCGTAAGCGCGTGCTTGTTGGGGCAGGGCTGCACCAAGTTGCATCACGTCGCGTCCTACCGAGAACGGTGCGAGGCTTTCTCTCCGCAAAGGCCCGGAGCCGCGGCGGACTGGTTACGGTTTGGTGCCACCTGTGACAAGTTACAACGTCTTGAGTTTATGAGGATCTCAAAGCTGCCAAGTCCCCTAGACCAAAGATTAGAAACGTCTTTATCAAATCGCTGCAAACGTCGTGGCGCGGCTTTCGGGTGTAGTTCTATTGGAACGCGACACTGGGAACAACGTCTGCAGCAGAAGGTCCCGCCTACGGGCGCGTCCAGCCTGTGCTCCCACTCTCATCATCATGCATGTTGGTATCGACACTTAACGTCTTATGTCTCAAGGCGACGAGCGCAATGTGGTGCTGTGTATAAGATCCTACTAAGCGCCACGTTGTTATGGGCTGGCTTATCACTTATCACCAGGTGAACGTCCCGCTCCTCTCGTTGCTTCGTGGAATAAAAAAAAGATTTAAAGTAAATTGGTGCAATTTTGTAACACAAATCAGTATTTATATTTACATCTTTACGATAAATAGTGACTGTCGCTCGGCAGGGTTTTATCTATTACCCTAAGAGTTTGTCACTCTTCAATGTCAGCCGCGGAGTCGATAGATAGGATCGGAGATAGCGCGCGGTGAGCGGCGCGGAAGCTGCGGCAGTACCGAGTGCAACCTCGGCGCGCGCACGTCCGTCTGCCCGTCACTCGCACACGCAGCGTAGCCATGTCCAGCGCTGGGACGAGCAGTGGGTTAGCGCTCGTAGTACTGATGGTGCTAGTGGGAACCAGCGTCGGTAGGTAATCGACACAACCTTTTGCTCGAGGGTTATGAAAAGTATTATGCGAATCCACTTATTGACTACATGTTCAGTACAGATGTAAACGTTGCAATGGTGTAATTGTATAGACTGCACATGCACCTCGTCCACAGGATACGACGAGTATCACAGAGATGCTAAAGTCAGGAATGCCAATGAACAAATTCAAGGCGACGCTGTGGAGCGAACAGCCCAATACTGGATAGACGAAGCGCAGGCGGGCATCAGGGCACGGCGGGCGCGCTCTTCCAACGGGGATGGGTGGGCGCGCAACGTGGTCATGTTCCTGGGCGACGGTATGTCGGTCCCAACGTTGACCGCGGCGCGCACGTTGCTGGGGCAGCGAGCGGGTCGGCCTGGAGAGGAGTCCCAGCTTTCGTTCGAAAAGTTTCCAACGATTGGTTTAGCTAAGGTAAGGCGGCGGGCGGCGGGCGGTAGGTACGCGCCACCTCCCGCGTGGTGCTGAGCTCGGCGCTGTTGCAGACGTACTGCGTGGACGCGCAGGTCGCGGACTCGGCGTGCTCGGCCACCGCGTACCTGTGCGGCGTGAAGGCGAACCGCGGCACCATCGGCGTGACGGCCGCCGTGCCGCGCTGGCACTGCGACGCCGCGCTGCAGCCCGAACACCAGCTGCACAGCATCGCCGCGTGGGCGCTGCAGGACGGCAGGGACGCCGGTCAGTGCGCTCCGACTCGACTCGTAGACAAGTGGGCGCTGTGTCCCTCTCCTCACATTTATCTATGAATGAAACAGTATCGTAATTGTTGTAATTGCGATGTAATTTGGACGGCAGAGTCGATCGGTGGTCGCTCAGGTGGAACACCTAGAATACACACCCTAGACTAGTTTAGTAGTTGTTTTAGTGCTTTTGTATAGAAATAAGTGCACTTGAGCCGGAATAGGTCGGAATATGTTTGATGGCTGGCGATTATAACATCGAGACCAACACTCGCCTCCCTAGGCGACAGGAATGTTAGTCATCCATGTAGCCTGACACGCAAGGTATCGAAGCTGTCGTGACGCGAGGTGGTGCTTCCGAAGCGATGGGAAGAGTGTGGTTAGGCAAGAGCGGCGGCAGTGATGCAACTGCACATCGACAGTACTGTGCGCTGACTCCGCGAATAGATCACAAGACATCGTAAAGTCAAGGAATGCAAAGTAATTACTAGCATGAGCCGACCAAAGATGGCTTCAGTCAACTTTGATACGATAAAAAATATTTTTATAGGGTATGCAGTAATGGTGCTGAAAAGTTTTCTAACAGAAAGAGTCAGCGCCCTCCTCTGACTATCCTGTGCGCGTGCGTGTGTGTGTCCCGCCCAAGGGTGTGGAGGTGATCGCTAAGCGGGCGCGTTCGCGGCGCAGGTATCGTGACCACGACGCGGGTGACGCACGCGTCGCCGGCCGGTGCGTACGCGCACACAGCCACGCGCGACTGGGAGAGCGATGCGGCGGCGGCGGCGGACTGCAGCGGCTCCGGCACCCAGCCCGACATCGCGCACCAGCTCGTGCACGAGTACCCCGGCAACCGCTTCAAGGCATGTGCCAGTTACATTTTATTTTCACTTGTACGTTCCAGTAGGAGCAACGACTGCATCGAAGTCGTGATGCAGTGCAGCAATGAATGGAAACGTTAAGTGAAGACACATGACCTTGCCGGGCCTGGTAGTTCGACAGTAGTCTCTTACTGATCAGAAAAATGTCTCGAAAGAGTTTTCGCCGCTGAACTTAAAGACGTTTGTTTCGCTGTCACGTCGACTGACCCGCGACTTGCGACTCGCGACAAAGCGGTCGCAGCGGGAATAGTCTGAACAGTAGATTGACCAGGCTTCTTCTAGACGGGTAGACTTTGCCATTAACCTCTACATTGTCGCTATCAGGTGGGCTCATGGTCACACTAGTATAAATCTATGAACAAAAATCGGAATCCGTTTTCAATGTATTTATAATTTCTTTACAAGGTCTGTTTTCTTACATTCTGTAACAGTGTGCGCGCGTGTACGTGTCCGTGTGCGTGTGTGTGTCTGTGTCTGTGTTTGTGTGCGTGTATTGTGTGTTTGTATAGTGATGATAAATGTACTAGTATTGGACGCGTGTTAATTTAATAATTCTTGATATAAAATTTGTCGATGGAAGGTAATTTTGGGCGGCGGCCGACGCGAGTTCCTGCCCAGCACCGTGGTCGATGAAGAGGGCGCCCCCGGGAGGCGCGAGGATGGCAACGACTTGATAGAGCAGTGGCGACTGGACAAGATCTACCGGAACGTCTCCTATGACTACGTGTGGAAACGCGATCAGCTACTCAACGCCGCGGAGTCTCCACCAGAGTATCTGCTGGGCCTGTTTGAAAGCAGCCACCTCCAATACCACATGGAGGCGAACGCGACCACGGAGCCCACACTCGCCGAGCTGACCGAGGTGGCCATCCGCTCCTTAAGTCGAAACGAAAAGGGATTCTTTTTGTTTGTGGAGGGCGGGCGCATTGACCACGCGCACCACGATAACCTGGTGCATCTGGCGCTGGACGAAACCATCGAGCTGAGCGCGGCGGTGGCGCGTGCGGTCGAGCTGCTGCCAGAGGAGGAGTCCTTAGTAGTGGTGACCGCTGACCACGCGCACGTTATGACCTTCAATGGGTACACACGGCGCGGAGGCGACGTGCTTGGACCTTCGGACGACCTGGGCGATGACGGGGTGCCGTACATGACGCTGTCGTACGCCAACGGTCCCGGCTTCCGGCCCGCGCTCGACACTGGTGCCCGTGAAGACATCTCGCAGTACGACTACCGTAAGTAGTGACGGCACGGGGTTTCCGGTGGATTGCGTGGCGCGGTGTGGCTGTTCCAATCCATCACCCCAAACCTGTAGCGGTCACAATATTTGCGCATGCACTCGCGTCGGTGGGTATGCGAATGCATTTCCGCTGCGTAAAACAAAAAGTACAACGTTGACCTTTAACTTGTCTAAGTAAATGAATGAAGTTGGAACGCAAGTTCATCCATTTAAAATTTTACCAGCGAGTATAGTTACTTAAGAGAAGGTGTGCGGGTGGAGTTGCAGTAATGTCCGTCCGCTGGGCGCAGACGCGGCCGGCTTCGCGGCGCCGGCGGGCGTGCCGCTCGCCTCCGAGACGCACGGCGGCGACGACGTGGCGGTGTTCGCGCGCGGCCCGCAGCACGCCATGTTCGCGGGGCTGTACGAGCAGAGCCAGCTGCCGCACCTCATGGCGTACGCGGCCTGCCTGGGGCCCGGGCTGCACGCGTGCGCCGGCGCCGACCCCGCGCCCGCTCCGACGCGCTCCGAGGGTCGCCGATAAATGATGCAATCACCTTGCACCTTGTTCATGTCGCGTTGCGTTGCATTGCGTTGCAAGTGACGGTTGCGAGGAATATGTTATTCATTTTTGTTTCATGAGCTTTGTAAACTCTTCTCTACCAAGAGTGCATAATTTTTAAATGTATTGTATGTATTTAAATATATTATCGTGTTACTCCTGAACAAGGAACAGTTATTTTTTGTTCTTAAAACAATAAAAGAAAAGATAAAGAATAATTAAATATGTTGATATTGATTATTTTTTATCTTAATGAAACAATCGGCTTATTGCTTTATTGCTAGTCTCCAAATAAAATCGCGTTATATCAATAGTTTGTTTGTTAATACAAGTAGAGTAATAAATACCGCAGCATCTCACCGGCCGCTTTCCCATTACACACTACAATAGAATCACTTAAGGGTGGCAGCCCTACGAGACCGCACCACCGCTGCACGCTGTGCACACGCCGCTGCGTTACATCTTACGATGTCATAAATTTAATCTACCCAAAAATTTTGAAGACAAAAAATTTTTCTAGTATCATTAATGTCGGCTCCTGCTGAGTCTTAAAAGTTGTAGTAAGACAAAGTCAGTCAAAGTAAAGAACGTGTAACAAATACAATACAATTTCATCTGTACCTGCGGCGCCGGGTGCCGGGTGCCGGGTGCCGGGTGCCGGGTGCCGGGTGCCGGGTGCCGGGTGCCGGGTGCCGGGTGCCGGGTGCCGGGTGAAAAAGTACTCGAACCTTGCCGATAACAAAGCAACCAGCAGCAGCGCGCGTATGCTTCCTTATCGCTCCGCCGGTACTTGAGAGATAACTTCACCTCGCGCGGCTAACAACAGCAACTGCTTGCTACCGTTATCCTAAAGGCGATAAGTTATCTAGTCATGGGAAACGTAGCATTTTCACGCGGTGCACGCGACGGGCACGCGACTGCCGGCACATTGCACCGCCCCCGCGCTACCACAGGAGCTGGCGCACCTGACTTAGTGGTACTAAAGCTTTACTGACAATGATTTCCCAGAAATCTAACAAGGTGCATTATGCTTATACCCCGCAGGCACGCCGCCGCACCGCTGCACTGCTGCACCGCCGCAACTGTTAATTACTGCGCTTTCAGCTGATCGCTGCGCTGATCACAACGTTAACAAATTTTACGAAATAAATAAAAAGATAAGGTACAAAACGGTCCCATATCAGGAATTATCCATAAATGTTGCAGAAAGAATATTTATCTTTATGTTTTGTATATTGGGGGATTAAAAGAGTAATTAATGTTTCTAAGATTGTCTGCGTGTGGTGCGCGTGCGCGTGCGCGTGCGGGTACGCCTAGGTGCACGTGAGAGTGCGAGTGCATGCGCGTGCGTTGTGTTGCAGTGATCAAAACCGCCGGATGCAGGAGTTGATTAATTTTTCATGCTGCCTATTGTGTTGTGCACCCTGTGCGCGAAAAATGATTGCATTGAATATGAGTACACTAATAGTACTGGACAAATCGGATGCTGGAGTACAAAGAATTCGTTACAGGAAAGATTCCATACGTCGTCATGTAGACCGAAGCTATTCAATACTCGTATATTAATGTTAATATTGATATATATCACTCGCAATCTCTTCCTATAAGCTGATCGTAAGTCAGTTTCCAGTTAACGTGGTCCAATTCAATGACTATTTAAATTGTACATTACGATATTAGCGCGGTTTAAACGTTCAAGTGCATCGGCCCGTCTCCATGTTCATCGGGGAAGATGTCCGCGGCAGTCCGTGAATTGCACCAGCCGCACAACTATGAGCGTGGCGATCATTGTTCCTGGTGTACATCCATTTTCATTTAAACTGCAACAAATCTTTTACTAAATCAAAATTAGAGCGGCGGGCACGCGCCCGGCCGCGGCGCTGGCCGCAGGGCGCCGCTCCTGAAGGATCAGGCTCGCGGGGCGACGGCGCGGGGCGGTGCGGGGCGTGATGCCGCGCGGGGCGCGGTGCGGCGCGGGCCGGGTTCGCGCCGTGACTCCTACTTTCCCTTCCCTCCCATAGTCCCCCCCCCCCACCGGCGCAGCATGCCCCGCTGCGGGCCCGCCGCGCGGAGTCCCGGCAGTCCCCGTGCCGGCGCCGTACTCGCCGCTCGCTGCCCGCAGCCGCGCCCGCACCGCCGGTGGCGCGTCGCGACGAGTTGCTGCGAGAGCTCGCGCGCTGCTCCTGCGAAACACTCGCAGCACGTTCCCGTGAGATGTGAGTTGGGCCGCTGGCGGCGGGCGGGCGCTGCGCCGCGGCCACCCCCCAGTACACTTAACGCCGGTAGCGGAGCGCCGCGCCCGCCGCCGGCGCACGGCGTTAAACAAATTACAAAACTTTTTACTAAAGAACTATTTGTAAAACAATGATTAAGGGTTAGACTCGTCTGAGGTTCTCGCGCAGGCAGCGTATCACCACTGACGCACGCGAGTGTCACCGGCACCCGGTAGTACAAATCGGTCGCCGGAGCGCTCCCCCCACCATGTTAATAACAAAATGTCTTGAACTTCGTTAAAATATAATTGTGCTTGAAGTGCACCGCAGAAGTTGGTTCTGCAGCGTACTCCCATGGCACGGGAGCAGTCAACAAGAATAAGTTTAAGGTTCAATTCTAAACTGCGGTTAGACCACTTCATGTCGCTTCTCCTGCTCAGCTTGTCAGGGAACGTCTGGAGGAATGCTTCGTGAGGCGGCCGGCGGCATCAGCTGTGTCATGTACCCATTGAACTTTGCCGAATGCAGCTTCAGCTGTTAATGCGAAGTGTGATGCAGGGATCGGCGCACATTTGAAACCCTCGCACGGTAGCAGGTTCGGGTGCGGGAGCCGTTTGGTTACCGTCCTCCGCAGTTTTCTAATTACTTCTGATACCTTTCAATAAATTTTTATTTCAAGTATTTTTATACGCGAATCATTTGTAATAATAATAATGAACATCAGCCCTCCTACTGTTGCCACTACTGAAACTTGAACCCTACATTCGCAAAGAGAAACTCAAAGCCATTTACCCACCACGTTGATCACGTCCGCGTAGGTGGATTTCCCCGCTATGACGCTGCAGTGTGGCTGACTCGGAAACCAGGGGTCTCGCCACGCGGAGCTCCCTGCTTCGGTTCCGGGCCGAGGCATATGTGTCGGTGAAGATAAAAAGCTTCCACAAAATTAAGTATATCGTTAGAATTGGCATGCAACTGCAACTATGGAGCAAAACTAGATGACGTCTGCTGCAACCCTTCACGACGGAAGGGGGGGCAACCCTGATCACAGACTTGTCATTAACATAACAATGTCGAATTGAATTGCAACGGTAAGGGTTGCGACTCCGGGGGCGGCTCGCCAGCCCGTACCTAATTTACGATTTAACTGCACTACTAATAAAAATTATAACGATTTTAATGTACTGATCTGTAGTTTACGACGCAATGATGGAGCTCCTCCGTGCGTCCGTGCGTCCGTCCGTGCGTCCGTCTTCCGTCCGGCAGCAGGACGTATACGAACGAACGGAAGTGGAAAGATTTTAAACGATATGTAGTTTCGGAACCATGGCTGCAAACGTCAAACGCAACGATGTCGGTCGGAGGAGCAGGTTTAGGTGGTGTCGTCGCTCCACAAGCAGTAGATAACCAACGACACCCATCGCGCCGCGGGGCGGACACGGGAACAAATTTAATAATATAGAAAAATATCCAACAGCGACGGGACGGCAATGGGACGGCGACGGGGCGGCAATGGGATGGCGACGGGACGGCGCTCAGCAATGGTCATGGTTTTCAGCCTTTACAAGCTTGTAACGGGGATCACTATTTAATTTAAAAATATTATCAGTCCGCGGCCAGGCCACGAGGCTCAGCGGGCAGGGTCGAACGCCCAGTGGGGAGGTGGTGATGCTGCTCCCCAGGATATTTTATTTGTCATATATTGAAAGCGAAATAATTTAAAAATATGTATCAGCAAACAAAGGTAGCCGTTCGCCAGGAGAGGTCGATGATCTTTCCCGTTTTTCGAACTCCCCCATGTCGCATCGAAATCGAACCCGGAACCTGTGAAGGGTAAGCAGATGAAATTCGTATTGTACCGGCGGTCGTGTTAACTCGTTTGATCCCGTAATTAGATATTTTTGTTCCTTGTTGGTAAGTTTGTTTGTAAGCGGAGACGCTCACGCACCCCGCGGCCGACCTTCTTTTTACCCTTAAATAAATAACATTACATTATAATGTAACCACACTGCATCTTTAACAAACTGTGACCTTGTTCGCCGCGTGCTGGTGCACCGCGGACGCGTGGCGCCGTGACCCACTGCCTGCGCCCGTTGTCACGGCGTCTCGTAAATATATATATATAATATGTATAAATTCGCTTCCGCTTCACACTCGACTCGAACCCGGGTCGGTGCGGCGTCCGCTCGCGCGGGGTCGATCGTTCTAGTTCGTATTTGTAGTGCTCGAATCATGGAGGAAATCGAAATTGCGAGGGAGCTGGCTGCGGGCGCAGTGCCGCAGCGGGTTCCGTTAATGACATCTGTACGTACTGCTGGCGCGGCCAGCCCTGCACCTATCTCCGCATTGGTATACAGCATAAAGCAATATTAAGAGGAATGCGCGCGTAACACTAAAGCAGTACGCAATTATTGCCGTTAAGGTGCATCGCAGCGCATCGCTGCAGGCCGCTGCGTGTGCGTGTGCGTGTGCGTGTGACAAGGACAGGCGCGTGCGGCGCGGGCTCGCGGCAGCAATTGTGTGCTCAAACAGCAGTAACTAGTTCAGCCGCGGGAGGTGACGTGGTGGCGCACTGTATCGATGCAATTAACTGTTTATCGTGCACGCAATGTGAACACGCGGAGAGGCCCCCCGCCGTGACGTGCGCACGCAGGCTCCGCGGGCAATTACAGTTGGCGAGGCCATCCGGGTCCTTAGTTTCCCGATGACCAGTGACGTCACGATGCTAGACACTAATAGACCACAATAAAAAAACCGTTTTGTGCTGAACGAAACTATGCTTATGCAGCAAGTGTTTATTGAAAAAAAAAGTTCGGGATAGCCCGCACTGGTGTTGGTGAAAGACGACGGTGTTTGCGTAGATAAGGTCGTGTGCGCGTGCGACTGGATCCGGTTTCGTATCTCGTAACCTTCACACGGCGATAAGTGTTTGATAAAAAGAAAGATAATCGATCACGAGGAAGGCTCCGTCGCGGGCAGCTTGTGTTGTTACGTCTACTGCTGGTTTACACAACCCGCCGCCGGGGCCGAGGCCGGGGCCGACACCTGCTTGTACCTGAATGCGGGGAGGCAGGCGTATCTCTTTTTATCACGTAAGACTTGTTCATATCGTTGTTAAAAAATATTGTTCGATAATCTCTGATGTCCGTCAAGTCGTGGGGTAATCTTGACAGTCGATAATGTAACCTTGATCAAGTGATTGTGCGTTTTGCGTTACAATTTTTGCGCACAATTCTTGTATAGAGGCGGCGGGCGGAGGGCCGCCGTGCTGCGTGGTGCGCAGCGTGACGCGCCGGCTCCGCCTCACCTGAATCTGTAAAAATACGAAGCTTGAATAGAAGCGCTCCAACTAAATTGTTGTCGTTGTCAATTTTCTTAATACGTGATAAGGTTCCCGTCACGTAAAGTGCAGCAGAACCGCGCACTGTTCCGTTGATGCTATAGAGCAATTAAACTTTACTCGCTGCACGCAAACTAGCATCCGACCGACGATGGTTTCGTTGGTGGAGAGCAGGGGATGTGCCCGAGGGTTTGATCATATAATCCTGATAATAGTAAACTAGGATGGCGGCACGGGGGCCGGGGGCGATCGAACCAACTGAAACGTACTTTTGGTTTCATTCGGAGTCACTTGAAATTTTTCTAGAACGTAAAGTATTAATAAGTTGAGAGAAAATTACGGTTGAGCAGATTCTCTATTGCAGGTGAAACGCTACTGCGCAGGGTCGGCGGCCGCACGCCATCGCCATGGCCGACGAGAACACCATCATCGAGGGCACCGTCAAGTTTCGAGACGGAAAAAAGGTAACGACCATCTCGAAGTGAGCTATCCTACAGAGGTACCCGACAAGAGATCTTAATCCAACAGTGGACATCTATCGGTAGAGATAATGATGAAGTACATCGAATTAACTTATACAATTCAAAGAACACTTGTGAACGAGTGTTTGTTTGTAGTGTGTTTATTAGTACCGGGCATGCGGCTGCTGACGTCTTCCGGTGTTCTGGTTAGGCTGCTCTCAAATAATTTGTGATTGCATCATACTCGTAGTTGTTAGACATTTCTTGCAAACGTCATCCTGACGGTGTGCTCTGTGTTCGCAGTGGAAGTCGCGGTGGTGCGTGGCGCGGAAGCTGTCGCCGGTGGCGGGTGAGTATGGTAGCGTGGTGGCGTGGTGGAGCACTGCCCGCGGGGTGCTGCGTCGCATGTTCTAAACTTCACTACACTTCACGTGTTACGATTATATCGTCTTGTTAACACTAACAACAACGCGTACAACTTCTATTATACGACCGGTGCAATTAGCAGCGCGTCTCTTCCTATTGACGCTCGGTGCTTTAGACTTTATCCGGATTTCCGGCTCCTTCGAAGTCAGGACTCGAGGGACTGGCCTGTTTATCACGACTTCATATTAATTGCGTAGCTTATGCAGCATTGGTAGTAATAGCAGCAGTAGCATCGGTAGCGAATGGGCGCACGTACATTCGCAGCACGTCGCCGCACGGGCAACTGCGAAGTGACGGCACTGGTCTCCTCCGACTGATGAATTCTGCTCCAGCACATTAATTATTTCCATATCTATTATTTTTTTCTTTAACCAAGCGATGAAATGAATAAGATTCGATGGTAAGTGATACGCTGCACCACGTTGTGCGCATCGCCTTGAGACACAACTTGCTGAGTCGCGTTATCCAAGTAATTTTATGAGTTACAGCGGTCTGAGCAGTGCGGTGGTACCCACCTAGATGGTCTCCGGCTGCAAAGATCTACCAGCAGTAAATCGGTAATTTATCATGTGATGGATACCCCGCATCGGCCTCGTGTCGCCCCCCACAGCCCGACGCCCTCCACACCTTCCACGATCCTTACGTTCAATGCGACTCGCGGGGCAACGGCCTCCCCACAAAGGGCAAGTGTGTGTTGACAGTTTCACTGCCGGCCTGACCTGTGCACTGTGCATTGCGCTCCGTGTACTCCGTGCACTGTGCACTGCGTGTTGTGATACACGATAATGTGTGTACCTCGTGTTGCATCCGGTGACATCAGCCATGTGAACGCAGTGCGCTGCGTGCATTTAATGTGCTGACGGTATCACAATGCAGCTGGGCAACAAGCAATACACACACAATGACGCACACAGGGATCGTTGTCACGGGGCCGCGGCGCCGGTGGGGAGGGTTTCCGCTATAAATTTTCCTAAATATGTAAGGAAATGTGCCACTTCCTGCTACATGTGAAACGTTTTAGTTACCCAAAAATATTTGTATGCAGAACCCGGCGCCCGGAACCTGCTCACGTAATGGATTGAGCACAGGAGTGAAGTAGCCTGTAGTGGCAATGGCAAGCAGCAGGTGGGGCGTCCGCGTACCGGAACGCGGCGCTGGTGTGCACGATGGATGCAAGTGCTAGGTGGCGGAGGTCGATGGAAGTCTGTTTTGGCATCGCGGCGCGTTCGGCCTGGTCATCCTCACGTCTGGCACGTTACCGAAGTAGTATTGTTTAAGTGATGATAAGCTCTTATTGTGGCGAAGTTTTGTGCCGGAGATTGTGCCGGGAGGTGTCAGCCAGCCTCACCCCTCGTTCTGGATTACTTCTGCGGTGTTCATTCAAAGAGTAATCGGGGTGTTGGTGGTCTGCAATCACGACAACAACTTGAGTTCGTTCATAGAAGCGCCGGCCGCGCCACACTCAGTCGTCTGATGCTTAACACGGTTTTTCCATATTTTCTTTCCCATTATCACCGAAAGTAAGTCATCTTTCATATAATTTTATTGTTGTTTACTCGCCATTCCCGTGCCCGTTATTCAGCTACTGCTGGCTACTGCTGGCTGATTGCTGGGTGACTGGCAAGTTTTGATGTCACATGTTATTTTCATTTACGTGTATAAGTGTATCAATACTTGTAAAGGCGTGTGATTGCTTTATCTTTAGATCAGCTCCTCGGCTCCATTTGTCACCCGTAATATGTCAAGTGTCCCGGATTGGACCGCTGCGTTCATTCCTTTCGGTACGAAATTGCTCCCGGAGGACTTGTCCCTCGGTTTCCACCGTACCTATTGTAAAGTCCACGTCCACGTCCCCCCACGCCTGTCCCCCATGCCGCGTGCCTTCTCTCGGCGCGCTGCTTTCGCACGGTGGCTCTCTCTTGCGGTGATTAGCATCTCATAGAGCATTGATAGAATCCGCGTTGAAATAATTTGTGTTCATTAAACGGCCTCAGGGAGTATTTACATAAAGCCGGGGTAGCGCGGGAGCTGCGCCGTGGGACGGTGACGTGGGGGGAGGGGCTGGAGTTAAGGATGGGGAGGGTGTGTAGAGGAGCGACGCGTATTTGCATTGCCTTTGACTTTCCCGCCACTTTTAGCTCGCATTACTCTAGACCTGCGAGCCCAGAAATTAAAGATTTTGTATTGACGAGTCAATAGAGTTTCGGCGGCAGCGGGAGTACATTACTGAAGGTATCTTGTATATTTAGTTATGTTATTTTCAAACACAACGACTACATTACAATACCCGAGTGTATTCAATGAGATGACGAGTGACCGCGCGTGAGCATGCGCGCCGCGCGTGACACCAAACCTCACTTGTCACTTACATATAATCTTTAACTGCAGACGTTGGCCTGACTGTTGACTCAGAGTAACTTTTTTTGACAAAATGAGATATAATATGCGAACGATATATTCCTCTCCGCCCACCCTGTGCAGCTCGCGCCGGCCGCCCGCCGCCGACATCAGCACCGGTACACGTGAGCACCGAGGGTATTTCGCAACTTAGAAGCGTCATTCTTATAACTGTTATTATTAACATTGTAAAATTAACGTAACGTTGGAATTGTTGCACAGTATTAGGGAAGTTTAGTTAGGTTTATAAGAGGCTAAGTCACAACGGAGAAGTCACTCCCACTCCCTCAATACCATTACACAGCTCGGCGTCTGCCTACGATCCCACCTGATGGTGGTACCTTACTTGGACGGAAATGTGAAAGTGAACGGAACAGAAGGTTAAGGAGACTATGATACTTTCAATCAGAGAGTCATCAGTGTGGACATTGTGATGGCTTCCTAATAAAACAGTGAAAATATTTACTCTCTTAACTCTCTACACTTTTTTAGAGCGGGAGGAATTTTTTAACAAGTTTATTTTGAAACCACCTTTTGTTAAGGGACGGGGCCGCGCCCCGCGCCCCACGCCCTGCGCCCCGCGCCGGCGGTAGTCGGTGTCGTTCCACATTTAACATCTCTTTGGAACGCCGCATGAATGGCCTACGTTTGATCGCGCTGTATAGACTACCATCGCCAACTAGCAGCGTGCAGCCGGGCTTAGCATTTTCCATACTTGTAATTAAAGCGGATGCGCGCTTCGTCGCTTTCTCGTTCGGGAGCAGATGAATAAAAATCTCGGAAACGTCGCTGCGAGCAAATTAAATAGGAACGCGCCCGCACAAAGCGGAATAGGAATTTGTGATGGCGTGGCCCGACAAAACGCGAGTTGAATATGCGCGCGACGTGGCGGCGTAGCAGCGTAGCCATGTGTAGGGGTAGCGGCGTAGCAGAGTGGAGGCGTAGCGGCGACAAATGCATGTGCGCGGCGCGCCTGAATATCAAGTAGGGTAGGTGGTTCGCGTGCGGCGGCGCTCCGTGCTGCGGAACCTACACACGGGTTTTTATAATATTTTATGGATTAATATTTTGTACTCACTTATTAGATAGTGTACAGAATACTGTGCGTCTTCCGTGCACGTGGACTCGTTTCCCTATCGGCCGTACTCATTCATATTCTGGTTTGTTGCTAAAAACAATTACAAAGTGATTTTCTTATTGCCTAGTTCTAATGGGTCTCGTGTTATTTTGCTAGTAGATATTTTTTTAGGAATAAATTAATATTTATTTACAACCTGAAAGCCAGCTTCGTTCTGTAAGCACTAATTACTCCGTCTTATTCCGGCAGGTCAATGTTAATGTCTCTATGAAATTATTTACATTGTTTTTACTCAGGTAATACATTGCGATATGCCATGGTTGATATCGATAAAGCGTTCTTTACTTTAATTCATCGAAGCGACGAGACGGGTGGGATGTTCACGTGATGTTAAGTGATACACCATAACAACGTGGCGCTAGTTAAGATGGTTCACACAGCATCACATTGCGCCCGTAGCCTTAAGACATAAGATGTTGGGTCTCGTTACCTCAGTAATTACACTAGCTACAGTGCCCGTCAAATCAGAACACAGTAATGTAACACTGCTGTTTGTCGGTTGCAATAGGTGCGTTATTTTTTTTCCTAGAATTGTTTTAGTATTTCTCTCCACTTTAATAATTAGAAATTAAGTGAATTACAAAAATATTTGTACGGATAATATAATTAACATTACTCAAACGCTATAGAAATATCTTGCAAAGTTGACATTTCAAACCAAATCAAATAAGTTTATTTGCAAAAATGTGATCACAAAATACAGATGGTTATAGCAGAATAGAGAGCGCACATTCCACTTAATGTACAGCATGCAGATGTTTATGTGTATACACTAAGTTTATACAGCACTGACCCAATGATTTAAAAAATCATCTACCGCATAGTACATTTTATTTAGGAGCCTATTTGTTAGGGTAGTTTTAAATTTATACGTAGGCAATGTTTTTAATTCGTTCGGTATCGCTTTGTGGATCGTAACGGCCGTGATGCGGCTAAAACGTGACACGTGATCTGAAAGACCCAAATCATGAACTATCGCATTAGCTGATGAGACATTACTATCATATCTATGCAAGAGCAAGTCGTGTTCGAGGGTTAACGTGCGGTACGAGGCCATAATTGTTCAAAGTACATAAAAGGTCTTTGGAATATCTATTGCTAGATAGGAGATTAATATTCCAGTCGCCACATAAAATATTTATTTCTTTTTGTACTTGAAATTCAATGTATGTAATAATCGTTCTAAATTTGAAAAAAAGTTATTTGGATCACTTTTAGGGGTACGATATATACACCTAATTATCAAGTGTTAATATGTTAATTCAACTCCGCAGCATTCAAAAGAGAATTCTGCTATATTTTTTTAATAACAGATTTTTTTTATATTCTCATGTGATACTAGGTTAAGACTTCGGCTCATGCATTTGCATTTGTAGACACAACCGTACACACACGCACACAAGTGCGCGGCGGGCGTGCGGCGCGGAGTCCGTATTTAGTTCCTGCTCAGTTCCCGGAAGCCTGCAGTTTACAAAACTTCGTTGGCGGTCAGAGAACTATTCGGCGTACAAAAAGCATTTACTCGTACAAATTAAACCGATACACAGCACGCCGGCTGTTCGTGGTGCTACGAGGTGCGACGTAGCGCGTAGTGCCGCAGGCGGTTCAGAGGCCATAGTTCATTAATTAAAGCGTTCACTGAAACGCAAATTGCAGCCGTCGCGTCGCATCTAGCGCATGGTGTGTGCAGCGTGCGTGCAGCGTGCATGCAGCGTGTGTGTAGTGTGTGCACTCGGCATTAATCATCGCATTAATTGGACGACTCGGCGTCGCGTGTAATTTAAGCCGTTTCCGCTAATTAGATTTTAAAATGGTCGCGGCGAACGCAGCGCCGACCGGTTGGTGGCGTTTGATGAATCTACCCGAGCACTCGTTCACGATAATTTGGTAAATTTCTGCATCTTCATATAATATAGAACGTGTTTTAAGTTTTTTGGGCACTGTAACCACTCGTTCATTAATATATTATAACAACAAATTCACAACGGCAAAAAACGCTGACAGGTCGCGCTACTCGCGGCTGAATCGCAGCTCTTGCATTTTGCTGTTTCCTCCTTTTCACCGCAATACAATAAACATTTATAACTGAATGTACTGGACAAGCTATGAGCTATTTATAATTTGCAACATTTTATTCTCTTTATCGACTTCCGACGCGGCCGGTCTCACTAGACGTCAGATGCATTCCGATCGTCTGGTCTTTTTGTGGTACCCTAACAACAACCGAATCCTCCGTGTGCGACCGCTGCGACTCCACGCGAATCGTATTAGATGAAGTATTAAGGAGTTAGTTAAGTTCACTTAATACACCATTCAAATATCTACCTACTTACTACGTATTACAATAAATAACAAAAGGTATAAGTCAGCGTATCCGATCTGTTGAAAACGCAAACCTTTTCTATACATCTTCGCATTCTCAGCCTCTCCAAAGACAATTTCTAATGCACTCACCTTCAGGGCTCTTGAAGTTTATTTTTAGTTTTAGGGAATAAATGAACGGCACGGAGTACAGGACGGATCTACATGGCAGATCACTCATCTCGACACCTGCCATAACCAAATATTCGCTTATTCGTTTTGCGGCGTGCGCTGAAGCGTTGTGGTAGCGAAGATGGGTTCTGCTCCGAGGGCGCCGCTATAACATACCAGTCCGCAGTAGCTTTCTTCCCATATTCCAGTACATCTGTCGCACACCTTTTTTCCTTGATTTTTTATTTTATTCTACATTAGTTTGCCGATACTCAAAAGGTAACACCCACTATGCAATTTTTTTTTTAGTCTTTGGTTCATAGCTAAAGATTCATATGAAAGCGTTTCAAATTTTCGGCCGATGTTTAAGGAAATTTTCTGATGCTAAGATTCTTAAGGCTTAAACGTTAGAGTCCTATTTTTATACTTAACTCATAGATGCCTGTTTGTCTTCATAGGAAGTAAACCATTTTAATTGATAGCTCCGAATCCTGTTAAAAGCCAACTTCCGGAGAAACAGATTCTGATCCACCTTGTCGAAAGTTTTACATAAGCCAGCGTACACTCAGTGTACCTGGATACGATAATCGATACATTAAAAAAGATAGTAATAAAAAATAAGACCGGAAATCACTTTCTGTAACAATCGTTGCCATAGCAACCGCGTAAATAATGCCCAATGATAATGTTTATAAAAGTTAATTACAAATAAAATAATGAAGTATCTATGTAAGTCATAAAATAAATATAAGCTATAACCATCGACAAATCATCCCTATGTAGGTACGTTCACCAGTTTTCCCGTGATCGGCCAACAAAAGAAACACTTTTATTATACATATACATACATACATATATATGTGTGTGTAATAATTAATCTTTCTTCTGCCGAAAGACGGATACTCGAAGGTAACGTGACGGTGAATAGTTACCTGACGTTGTAGTAAGAAGATAAAGATAAAGATAATTTATTGCATCATTAGTTAGAAAGTGGTGGTGGCTCAATGGCTATGAACTCGGACATCGCAATCAGATGACGAGGGTTCTAATCCCGGCCGGGGCATGCACCTCTTAGGCAGTTTTTCAATGCCAAATGTGCATATTGTTACAATTGTTACAATTACCACGTACTTAACGGTGAAGAGAAACATCGTGGGGAAACCCCCACACTGAAATTATCTTCGTGTGTGTGTGTGTGTGGTGGCCTCAATAAAGTGGCAACAGGCTCGCCCCCTGTTACAAGGGACCTAATCTGACCACATCTGGCGAAAAGTGGGTGTTTATTCGCCTCTGTCTACTCCTACTGGGAAAAAAGGCGTGATAGTATAAATAAAAAATTAGAAAGTTAGCAGGTAAATTTATGTTTGTATGCTAAACACGCGAATTGACGTGATTCGTATGTAACGTTTGTTTACACGTTTGGGGGTCAATGCCTTCGACGGTAGTGAAGTATAATTGGATCGCAGTAGTAGTGTTTTACCTGATAGGATTTATTTATTGATCAATCGCGTTGTGCAGCCGTATTGATGGGTGGTGCGAGGTGCTGACAGGTGGTGTCGGTCCACAGACTGTGTGCAGCTGCAGGTGTACCGAGACGCGCGCGCGCGCTGCTCCGGCGCCGCCAGCAAGGCTTCGCTCTCGCTGCAGCGCTACCTGGGCTGCGAGACGGGTTTCACGCTGGACAAACACTCGCATACGCTGGCGCTGCTCTGCGAGGACTTCACCGCCGTGCTCGCGTTCGAGACGCGCGAGCGGCTCATGCAGTGGCAGGTCGGTGCACATCGCTCGCTGGGCGGGGCAGAACACCGCCGCCGGCGAGTGGCGGTCAGCGCGGTCTTTGCGTCCCAATCCGTACGGCTCGAAGTACGTTGAGGGCATCTTGTGCCTGTGAACATGTAGAGATCTTTGGGGGAGACCTATGTCCAGCAGCAGTGGACGTCTATCAGCTAATGATGATGATAAAACATGCCAACTCGTGTTGCACAATTTCACACGACTACGATGCGCCGGCGTCGTCGCGTCGCCTCGCTATTAACTCCTCCATGTTTTGACCTTTTATGGATGTTTTAAAAATACTTTGTATATGGTTTAGGTGAAGCTGCAGTCGCACTTGGGCCGGTCGCGGCAGTGGGTGGTGGTGGTGGCGGCGGGCGGGCGGCTGCCGGCGGGGCCCGCGCGGCTGCTGCTGCGCCCGCCCGCCGCCGCGCTCGCCGCCGGGGTGCCGCCCAAGCTGCTCGCCGTGTGGGAGCTCTCACATCTAAGGTTTTTTTTTATTATTCAACTAAGTGACGAGATGAGTGAGACGGTCACCCGATGATAAGTGATACGCTCGCCCATAACAACAAGATGCTAATTAAAATGGTATATACAGCACCACATTGTGTCCCTTGCCTGAGACATAAGATGTTAAGTCTCGTTAGCCCAGTAAATACACTATCTACTACATACTTCAAACCGGAACACTGTAATGTTTGCACAATACTGTTTGGCAGTAAAAATAAGCTCTACGGTGATACCTACCTAGACGGTCTCCGGCAACAGAGACCTACCAGCAGTACACTAAGTAACCAGATTTGAGATTTTTTGTATCACATTCACCAAAAATATGCACTTGAGTCTGCCAACACCCGCCGACTACAAATTATGAATGAAAATTATAAAAGTTAATGTTTTTTGGTCTTTTCGGCGGCCGCAGTCGCACGCCACCGCGAACCGGTCGATATTCGTTTCGAAAGAAGGAAAAAAAAATCCATTTATTTCACAATAAGAACTTGACTCACGCGCATATCACTAGTGTCACTTGAGTCCCAGAGAGACATGGTTAAGGAAATCTCAAGCAACGTTCACACACACACGTATTATACAATCAATCGAGTGCGTTTGCTTCTGGCGACAGGCGGTACGGGGTGGTAGAAGGTAAATTCTGCCTGGAAGGTGGCTCACTGTGCGGCAAGGGCGAGGGGCTGCACGTGCTGGTGACCGAACAGGCGGGCGAGGTGGCGCGCGAGGTGGCTCGCGCCGCGCTGGCCGCCGCGGGCCCGCACCGCCGCTCCGCCGCGGGCAAGTGCAGCGAAGGTACTACGCGTCCATGCCGCTGGTGCCACTTACAACTTAAGTTTCAATGTCTGGAACAGAGGCTGTGGAGACGACCAATTGTTGTATTTTAATACAACTTTAAGATTTAGGTGTGCCTGAAACAAAGTTTTTGAACTTGACAATGTTCAGGTTTGATGTTAATGTCCGATCGGCGCCTCCTGAGCCTGAGTTGTTTAATGTATGCATATAATTGATTGCGTCCAATGTCCGCCCGCGCAGGTGCCGGGAGCCCAAAATCGCACAAAGCCTTCCGGTCGGATGCGCGACTCGCAGAACTGAACACGGTCGAGTGCTCACTGCCGCCCATGGATCTAAGGTTGTGCGACGACTCCTACCTCGAAGAGTCTGGTGCTATATCCCCATATTGGCCTTCAGCGGAGCGAATAAATTTTCAAGACTTGGGGCTCGGTGACACGGCGTCGGTCAACGAGATGTCGGAGGGCGCGGATGCGGCTCCCTGGAACGGCACCAGCAACCTGGTGCTGGAGCGTTGCATGAGCTGTATCTCTAAACTTGGCGCTTTGTCGCGATCGTCGACCGTCGCCCTGACCCCCGGCGCGAAACACTTCAGCCCCGCCTGGACTATGGAAGCGTTGAAAGAAAGTTTGCAAAAGGATAATGTCGCAAGCGAGGCGGTGCAGAGTTGTGAAACGTCGCCTGGACTCGATAGGACTGAAGAAGTTTGCTGTTGTTCAGATAAGCCGCCTACCAGACCGTCTAAACCTAACAAATTGGAACTGAACCTGCGCAAGACCCCCACGCTGCCGCTGCCGCCGCGCTCGCGCAGTCACTCACACTTGAGTGCTGCACCGGCGAGCAACAGCGCCGGAGTGGGGCCTTACGAAAACTACGATGTACCAAAGGTTCCCTCGGCAGAGGTGAGTTTTGTTTAT
This sequence comes from Ornithoptera alexandrae, assembly GCA_029030555.1. Classification (NCBI taxonomy): domain Eukaryota; kingdom Metazoa; phylum Arthropoda; class Insecta; order Lepidoptera; family Papilionidae; genus Ornithoptera; species Ornithoptera alexandrae. The sequence continues at coordinate 7,703,814 of JARDVY010000064.1, read as the reverse complement.
GTTCGATAAACTGAAGTTCTCCAATTCTTATTCCCGTCATAAGTTTCCCGTCGCCAGCGGCGTCGCAGTCGCCTGGGTATTCCCCTAAACATTCTTACATCGTTCTTTACTTAACCCACAGGTCGACGGAGAGTATTACGATACGCCGAAGAGACTAAAAGAGTGTTTGAACAGAGAGTTGTTTAAGATCACGAGAAGCTCCACTGCTAGCACGCTCGTGCTAAAGAAGCCCTGCGGCTGCTTGCTCAGACTTGGCAAGAAAACCAACGAACCCATCATAGTAGATTCGGATGAAAACTTCGAATCCGCCAGCTGTCCCTGTAAGAGGGTAACAGACTGGGCTCAAGCTTGGATGAAATTACCGTATTGTAGAAGAAACAGAGACGAAGGAGATAAGGCGGTACCAAATAAAGAAAACGTGGTGCCCGCTGAGGAACTGAACGCACTTTACGCTAAGGTCGACCTCTCGCGGAAAACTAGAAGAAAAGTTCATTGCAAAGGAAACCCCGCCCCCGACGCTCTAGAGTACGGAAATGTCGAAGTGGACGAGGGTCCATTAGCCAACTATGAAAACTTAAACTTTGCTCTTTCTCTAGAACATTATGAAAACGCCAAGAACTTACTTAGAAAGGTGGGCATCACGGAGAGCGAGCTGAACGCAATCGGGGCTAATCTAAATGCGGCGTCTTTCGCAGCCACGGACTCAGCCCATGTCTGCTTCAAGTGCGGTCATAAAAAAAGCGAAAATGTTTCTGTGATGTTTTTTAACGAAGTATCAGGTGATGGCAACGATGAATACCTGATGATGGAGCCCAGCAGTTTAGATGGTAATAGATTGGAAAGGGACCGAACGCTCGCGGCTGGGTACACTCCCATGTCGCCTATAGGTAGCTTTGCTTTCCACACATTAAAGTATCCACCGAGGAGCGCTGTAAGTAGGCTGCTGGATGAGAAATCTGCCAGCAATCCGGCGCTGTGCCCTGAGCGCTCGCGGCCGGGATCGGAGACGGCGGGCGGGGCGCGGGCAAGCAGTAGGCGGCGCGCGTGCTGCCGCCGTTCCAGCTCCGTAGATTCCTCGCGGTTTTTAGAAGATGTAGAGGAGTTCGAAGGTAGTGTGGGCAGCAGAGGGTCTGCGTCGTCTATGGAGACCCTGCGCGACTTGTCGGGTGCGGGCGAGGGCGAGGGCGCGGGCGCAAGCGCCGCGTGCGCGTGCGCGTGCGCGGCGCGGGCAGCGGCCGGACGCGGCGGCGGCGCGGCGGCGGCGCTCCCGGGCGCGCGCGACTCCTGCAGCTCCAACGACTCCGGCGTGTCGAGCTGGTCGTTACGCTGCGCCGCGCCGCCGCCCGCCGCCGCACCGCCGCCGGCCGTGCCACGAGTAGCGGACGCTAGAGGTAAGTAAATTGGAACTGTTCTACTTGATGTGTTCATGGTTTCGTCCTGTAATGTCCCAAATATATGTTTTTAACAATGACTGGGTCTGGCTGCCGGCGGCAGCTACAGATTTATCTCATCCCGCAGGCGTGACCGACGCGAACAGCACTTCTAGTGGCACCTCCGACATGTCCGATTACGTGGAGACGCTGTCTATGAGCTCGTCGCAGTCATCAAGTGACACGCCGCTCGGTCCCTGGTGGGTCATGATTTTATTTTTAAATTACTATGATATATCGTTTTCAACGAGCGGAACTGCTTTAACATATCTGCATCCGCACGGGCAAGAACAGTTTGTGCTCGTCGACAGCGCCCGGTATCATATTTAAACATATTATTTCCGGCCGATTTCTGTTCTAATTTGTCGCAGCGAGTATACTGTTTGTTGCTGGTGCGTGCTGTGCACTCGTACAACTATGTATACTGTTTGTGTTTGACCGTGTACTGACCGCGCCGGGCGTACTCTCGCAGCGCGCGCCGCGCCGCCGCCAGCACGCTGCGCCCGCGCGCCGGCCCCGAGTACCGCCCGCTGGCGCCGCGCCGGTGAACCTCCCCGCGCCGCACCTCACCGCGCCGCACCTCACCGCGCTGCTCCTCACCACGCTGCTCTACCAATCGCTAAGGGAATAGAGATAAAGTTATCTTAAAAGCATTAAGGTAATATGGTCGCTTCAAACAAAATTCCAGTGTTTTCTACTGAACGGTAAGGTTACCAGCGCCCCGCTGCTCCCGCTCGCCCCGCTGTCCCCGTTGTCCCCGTTGTCCCCGCAACCCCCGCAGCACATTTCCGGCGCGCCGAGCTCTCGTGTATTATTTTTGTAGATATATTTCTACCGTATATGATTTGTATAAACTTTGTAACCGACATTTTATCTGTTCTTTAACTAACTCGTTAAATGAATTGGTTAAGACGCCCCGTCATCGTTTGGTGTTAAGTGCGATCCGTCCATTCCTCACTTCCGGCGGCCGCGCCGACCCGCCGGCGGCAGCTTCGCTTGCTCCGTTGTCTGTAACCGGCCATTTGTCTTCATCAACAACGTCTCCTTCCCCGTCCTGAGAGTTTCATTGTGTGTCAATCTTTCGTTTTCCCCGTTGGAAGAATTCATCGGGAGAGGCTTTTGGAAGCGAATTAAGTTGTATTGTATGAACAGGAACTGCCGCGACAGCGATGACTGAACTTTGTGCTATTTATTTATTTATTTCGTTACACATTGACATTTGTAATGTGTGTACGATTTGTTGATTGCCGCGTGCGCAGAGAGATTTATGGAACTAAGAGTGATGGTTGTGGTAGCGATCACGCGAACCGAGAACTAAACGAATTACAAGACAGGTTAGAAAGTTATGTACTGGAGTCGAGGCCACGAGTAAGCCTAAGAAGCAGCCAAATTAATAATAATGTAAGCAATTTCTAGTCATTTATACAATTTATATTAATACATAACAATGAAAGCCTTTTATGTAAATATATTTCGTAATACAATGTACATTACGTGTTTACTGATCATTTATAATACTGAACTTGTACGTAGCGCGAGTCGCGGGTACATTCGTACAGAAACGTTTTCACTTACGGAAGTTCTCCGAACGACCCTTCAACTCTGCACTGTATCCGGCCCGCAGCCGAGCGCCGCCACGGCCGGGGCCCCACGCGGGCGGATGGGTTATGTGATTAGAATAATGTTAACGAACTCGAATTTCTCAATAAAAATCTCAAATAATGAAATGTTTGTGTTTCACTTCTATCCCTGGCACGTACGGACGACGACAGATGATGAGTTCGGGCTTCGGGGATGTGGGGAGGGGGAGACGGTGAGGTCCGTAATGACGACCCTCCAGGGTGAGTGACTGGGCATTAGTCGACGATAAAGAAAAATAAGCTTGAGAGGAAATGACGGCTCAGCTCGAGCGGTGGTCATTAGCAAACAAACGGCTGCTAATGACCACCGGGCGCCGGCGGGTAGGTTGGGGTGTCGCGACCAGCGCGGTCAGCACTGGTCAGCAATATTTAAGTCAGCTTAGTAGCATTGTCAGTTGGCTAAGTATGGCTAAACAACAATCTGCTGAAAGCGAGCGGCACATAGTTGCAATGATGATGATAATAGTGAAATATTGTTATAGAAAGAAATACGCTGTCATACTCAACGTATTAATAATTATTTTTACAGTTCTATAATAGATAAACAGTAATACTGTACCGCAGAAGTACAGAATAAAGTGAACCCGTTGCGCGTGCGCGTGCGCGTGCGCTCAGCGTTTGCGCAAATTTACAATTCTCTTAAACGACTTTGAAATAATATTGTTAACAATGATCAGAGCCCGCGAGCACGTTTGTGTCAGACACGGGCTGTCGCACGACCAGGGCTCAATCTGATGTTCTGCGGCGGTGGTGGTGGGGTCCCGCTGGCGATCAGCGGCGGTTCGTTCTCTTTGTTTGCCGTTTGTATTGCATTCGGGAAACCGAGTTATCTAAGCCGGTACCAGCCGGGCCCGGAGCCGGGACCGGGACCGGGGTCCGGATGCGGCGCGCCACGATTCGTGCTGCGCTGTAACACATAATTATTGTTACAACCAAGCCCAGTGCTGGTAATAAAATGGTGCTTCTGGACCTAAATAAGAGTGGCTACTTTATTTTGTTTATAAATATTTTTCTTTCTTTCAAATATGTTAGAGTTCGAGACCGCCGCCGTTCCGCGCATGCGCGTGGCCGGCTCTGAGATCCGTTTCTAGAATGTATGAGCTATGTTATCCGAACTCTTGAACATAATACATTTTTTAATAGGAAAAATATTTCGCAACTCCTTGAGGTTAGACCACCAGCTCGGCTACCCGCCCGTCGGGGAGGGACTGGCTGCGACGAGTTTACATTCAAAACTGAGTGTCAATGTTTCAATAACTTGCGTTGCGTTTTATATTCTGCTTACGTAAAATAAGGGTTTATTAAGCGCGGCTCGTGCCTCCCCGGCACAGCGCTCTCCCTCCGCTCACCTCTGCTAACGAGCTCGCTCTGGTATATCTCGGAGTGCCGTTTGAACTCTGAAACTGCTCATCCCCGCCAGGTCGCGCCTCAATTAGTACGGCGCGGGGGAGCGGAGGGCTGCGCGCCCCTTCAAACTAAATCTATGAATTTATTTTATGAATTGCAGCCTGAATGCAAGGAATACTGAAGAGGTGTTTAAAGAGTGGACTCTCAAAGTGTCACCGGGGTGTTCACCAGCAAGTGCCTCACATTTACAGATTGTTTCAATAATCTTTTCCATTGAATGCTGAATGCGTGCCACCGGAAGCCCGACGGCAGCCGGACACTGACTGCATCACTCGAGTGTAGGTTCTTAATGCGTTAGGTTAGGTTAGGTTTTTATATTTATTATGTACGAGTGCGCCACTTTTGATGAAAATAAGAATTGCTAGAGACAGTTTAAACTATCATCTCAGGACGTTAGATGTCGCTCGAGTGCTTGTGGGGGCGCGGGGCTTGGGGCTCGGGGGCGCGACTCGAATCGCGCTGCTCCACCGCACTGCGCTCGTCCTCACATAGCGCTATTTGGTTTATTCCTTGTAATGCAACTCGGATTAATTCCCGGATCAGATGCGCACGGGGCGGACTGTCTGCGGGCTTAACAAACGGGACTCGTCTACGTCTGCGGAGCCAGCAAGACGCGCCTGAGTCACGTCTCTCTGCTGATAATGATGATGATGGGAGGACGGCGACTGACATGCAATGAATGAGTTGAGCAGCTAATACAACACTTATTCCTCAAGTTGCACGTTGGTGCACGCGGCATTCGGAGCGCGCGCCCCGCCTGGCTACGTCAGCTGCACGAGCTGCACGAGTCGCACCGGTGCACCGGCGGGGACAAGCGGTACGGTGACCATTAACTTTCATTACTTTGGACATATTAGGTCGGAGAAAAAGTTTGTTCGCATTTTTTAAGAAAATTCAGAACATATTTTAATATAGTTTATTTATATTTAACTAAAGTACGTAGGTACCATTTTGTTTGATTACTTGTTGCCATCTTGTGGGTAGGGGACGGGAGATGATCCCATTGCTATAGAAATTTTGGGACTTCTGATCAAAATACCGCGATAAGTGGTTTTGGCAGTCCTCTCGCGATGTTAACCTGACACTGTCTAAAGAGTTTTGAAGAGACCGAAACAGGTCGAAATCTGAAGGTGCAAGGTCAGGACTGTACGGCGGATGCATTAACACCTCCCAGCCAAACTCTCTTAAGTTTTGCTGAGTGGCTAAAGATGTGCGAGGTCTAGCGTTATCATGATAAACACCACATCCCTTCTTTTGATTAATTCCGGCCGCTTTCTCTCAACTTATTGCTTTAATCTCATCAGTTGTTCGCAGTAGAGTTCAGAATCGATGGTTCTGGCCGGTGGTAACAGCTCATAATGAATAATGCCCTTCCAATCCCACCACTCACAAAGCATCACCTTGTTGCGAGTTAACCCGGGTTTCCTCACAGTCTGTGAAGCCTGACCGGCCTTTGACCACGACCTTTTTCGCACGTTCTTGTCGTACGTGATCCACTTTTCATCACCAGTTATCAGCTTCTTCAAAACTGATTCGGTTTAATCTTCTAAATTCTTAATAAAGAATCACAAACGAGTACACGGTTTATTATTAGGTATCTTTCAGTGAGCTCGTGAGGTACCCAAATATCGAGCTTTTTTGTGTATCCAGTTTTTCTAAATGCGCCAAAACTGTTTTGTGGTCAATTCCCAGTTCTTCAGCTACGTCGTAACTACTGATATGCCGATCTTGCTCCATTTTTTCAAAAATGGTATCCATTTTATCCGTAATAGGGCGACCAGTGCGACCGGAGCGATCAGAGCGATCAGAGCGACCAGAGCGACGTGCATCTTTGACATTAAAATTTCCGTATTGAAAACGCTTAAACCAAATTTGTGCTACTCTCACACACACTGCACTGCACTGCACTAGTTCCATAAACATCGCAAATTGTTTTTGCAGCTTGCGTTGCATTTTTACCTTTTTTGTAGTACAACTTTAAAATGTATCGAATTCCTTCATTAGATTCGCTCATCTTGACAGTACGAAAAACAAATGAAAATCACTCATTTACCTAATTTGAATTTGGAATTATGTTCTTTAAAATTTAAACTTCCAACGATACCAAAACCAGCCGGATACACATAGTATATCCATACAGATTTTATTACAAGTTCATACATACTATACTATAATGCGTAAACACTTTTCCCCCCAACCTAATAATTGTGTTTGCGACAAGCCAGTAGCTGGTGTTCCTGGTGTGCGTGCCCCGTCATTTATACATAAATGACCGAAGGAGCCAGCAGCTGCAACTTGCGAGTTGCATGCCCGACGGGCTCCCGTGCCAATCGACATTAATATTTCTTAGTTAATCTAAAATATCTAGGGAGGGTCCTGCAAGCCAACGAACTAATTACAAATATAATTTTTTGCGAGCCTTCTTTATGTTTCGGGGGAGAAATCTTCGAAAGATACCCTGCTTGTGGAGAGAAGTCAGGGTTATGCGAGATTTTTACTCCCTAAAATCTCCTCGGTGCTCTGCATCAGTGCATTCGGAGAGGCTCCGGGATCTTTTGTAGAACGCACCGGTGTCCCTCTACACTTTCTTTGAACACGTCTCTGAGGAGGGGCTTAACCCTCTTAGGCTGTCTCACACAGATCCACTTGTTGAACGATAAGGGCCCCCGCACCCTCAAGGCCCGCGAAACTCCTAGACCCGCTTTAGTCGCCTTCTACGGCAGACAGGGTTTACCTTAGTCTTATTCTTACTAACCCGAGACTACAGGGCTGACGCGGGTTGATGCGTCCATTACCATCGCCCCGTCGTCTTCTTCTCCGAGCGGAATCAACCCTCTCTCGATTCCGTTCGGCGGTCTCCTCCTGTACCATTATGACTTCACAGAAGGAGACCAACGCTGTCCAGGCACTTTTGCTCGTCATCGAAGCCGCTACTGCTACTGGCAGCGAAAGATCGTGTCCGATCCTGTTGACCAGGCTTGTCGCTCGGACACTCACGCAGGGCATTCAGCGAGCGTATGCTGCGCAGTATCCTGGTCCTCGCCATAGTGGTGGCATTGCATCGTCGGTTCGCAACCGATCCTTTTTAGATACTCACCGAAACACCCGTCCGTGTCCGGTGAGCACCTGAGTCAGTCTAAAGGTAACGTACGCCATTGCACCCAACCGGACCCACCCTTCGAAGCTTGGCAGCACCGCGCTTAAGATGCGCTGTCGTGAGCTATGTAGCTCAACGAGCCGCTCTCTCCAAACCTCTACAGCACACCTGTGCTCCTGCGTACGCACTTCTGCCGCATCCACGGAGACAGTTATAGACTCGCGCATCCACCTCTACCAGAATGTGTAAGGGTGGAAACCGAGCCAGGATAGTGGCCGCCTCAAAGGATATCGTTCGGTATCCTCGCGCGATACGAATGGCCGTCTTACGCTGTAGGCTGTTCACTTTGCCTCTAGAACGTCGGCTACATGACAGCCGATGAGAGCATACAGGCGCTCCGTAAAGAGCCATCGATCGCACGACCCCCAGTAGAGGCGGCGGACTCTTTGCCCGGGATTTTTTGCGAGCCTAATTAAACTCTTGCTTCGGACAGTCGGGAGGAGATTCAGCTCAGTCAACTTTCATAAAAGAGGTTATACACAAGTGGCGTAATGCCGGGCGTGTGCGCGTTGGACACTTGGAATAGATAATGATGTTCCATCAATCCCTTACGGAAAGGTGAATGTAAAAAGTAGGAAGTCAACTTTAAAGCATACTTAATGAAAAATAAGTCCCGCGACAAAACGCGGTAAAAACCTTGAAAGAAAGCACCGGAAGCGCGCCGTCACTCGCTCTACAGTGTGGGAATCACATGCGAGCGATGGGCACGGGAAGTTGTGCGTAGCGCTGGTCTCCTACTCGGTGTGAGAGTAAGGAGAAAATGAGCTGCACCATATGCAGCAGGACACTTGTCATTGTTTAAAGAAGTAGTTTGTATTTACATCCAAGGTTGTCTACGAGTAGCTGCTTGCACGAGGTGTAGGCGGACGGGCGGGCGCACGCGCGTGTGCGCGTGTGTGCGTGTGCGTGTGTAAAGTAGACCTCCCGCGCCGCCGGAACAAGTGTTCCCACGACTCGCGACGTTTATAAAGCACTAAGTTGGCTGCTTACAGCTTGCTGAGCTGCGCAGGCCGCGGCGGGTCGGGTCGGGTCGGTTCGGGTCCGGGCGGGGCGGAGTCGGTCGGGAAACATTAATTTCTTATACTTAGGTACGTCGGAATCACGTCCGGCTTTTAAAAACTACGTTTTTTAATTTGGCGGTAACATTGTAACTGTGTAACATTGTAACACTGTATCACTGGGTAACTGGGTAACACTTTCGCTGTAAAACATCGCCACGTTTTAATGAAATAATATAATATGTACTAATAATAGTAATTTTTTTTCTTCGCGATGAAACCCTATGCAACATACAAAAGATCGGGCTTTTGTGTACGGTCTTTCGAGCGTTCTTCCTATTCAAAGATAAGCACAGCTGTGAAGAGGAAGTAGTAACTTCTACCTCAGAGTCAATGCATTTGTACAGTTCGCTCCTGCCTACGTCACTCGTCGGTCGGCCCGCGCTCCTGTTGCACTTCCATTCGTGGACCAGTTTGCGTACGACGGTGTTGCCGCCAAATATATGTATACCATACAGCATGCATTCACAGGATGCGACTGCACCCACCAGAAGGGCGAGTTGAGCCAGATCCGGTTTGTTATCTTTCATATGTGCGGAGGAAAATGTAGAAGCAGTTGTGACATACTTGTACATACATATGAGATATAGAAGACGGTGTAGTATCACTTTCGAAAATTAACAGAATCGTAGAATTTGAACCAGCGGGCGCGCGCACATCAATTTGTAAGCATATGGCCCCGGCGTGGTCCCCAACTGCTGCGCGTCAGCTCGCTGGGAACTCCCGATTTCCGGCGCTCACCGCTGTGTTTGCGATTCATTTATGTTTTCCGCTCATAGTACACACAGGCAAAGCCAGTGTTTACATGTTTAGTGGTGCGAGTGCATCGAGACGGCGGTGACGGGCGCGGGGGCGGGAGCGGGGGCGGGAGCGGGGGCATGGCGGACACTTGTTTGACGGCCGCGACGGAAATGATAAGTTTATTAGTTAATTCTGGCGGAGCGGTCACCCGGTGTGAGACGAGTTCAAGTGAATGCGCGGGATGAATGGTGATCGCGGTAATGGTGCGTTAAGTTGTGGGGTCAGTTGGCGCGGCGCCAGCCGGCGGCTCGGGGGCAGGGGGTGCACGGGGGTGAGTGAGACAGAAGAAAATAACTCGAAGCTTAGACGGGGGTGACTAATATGGATTGAGAGAACTTCATATACATTTTTTGACAGCTGCGATAGATACTAAGTGGAAGCGTTTAGTTTCACGAGTCCTGTGCACCCCCACAGCATTGGTTACGTGTGCATATAAAGCGGCCACATCCATAGTATTCAGATCCACGTGAACAGGTCGGCGCGAGGCGGCGCTGGTAATGGTTGTAATGCTGATACTTATTAAAAACAACTGTGTGTTGAAACAATTCTATTTCATTTTATGCAGAAGTAATGTATTCGCGTTGCTGCGGGCGCGGGCGCAGGCGCGGGCAAGGGTGCGAGCGTGGGCGCGGGCGCGGGAGCGGGCGCGAGAGCGGGCGCGGGAGCGGGCGCGGGAGCAGGCGCGGGCGCGGGCAAGGGAGCGGGCGAGGACGCAGGCGCGGGCGCGGCCGCGGGGTCACTGGTAGAGTTACACTTGTCAACAGTAATTCGGACGCGGATGTTATAGATTTAGTCGCAAGTAGCGAATTGAATGAATACATTTGTAATTTGTGGAGTTGAGGAGTTTAAAGCGGAGCAGCAGTGTCCTAATCAGGATATCAGCGCGGCGCCTTTGCATTTTTCGTTACATACTTTTTTTAATTATATAGACTAATGCTTAATCACGATCCCACCTGATGGCAAGCGGAGATGTAATGTAGAGAGTAAAGCGTACTAGTCTAGAAAGAGCCTATCCACTCTTCCCTTCAAGACTCCCACATAGTAACTGGATAGAAACACTGACGCGGCTGGATTCTTCTAATCCTTCGCTCTTTGCATCAAGATGGTTGAAGCAAAATGCTTGATTATTTTTTAAAATAGAAGGTTAGCGTTTGACCACGATTCCTCCTGATGTTATCTATTATAGTGAGACGCGCTAAGCTATTAACAGCCTATTCACTCTTTTCTCGAAGACATTCACGTTAAGTCACGTCACGTGCAAGTTGTTCCACTACTGTGCTGTTCTCATGAAGAACGAGAAGCTGAACCTCCTTGTTCACAAATTGGGGATGTCCATAACTTAAGCAATAAGACTCGCCGTGAGCGTGTTGGTCCGGTGATGAAAAAGGCATGGGGAAATTATATTGTGTACTTCCATCGCACACTCTCCGAAATGTATCCTATGGAACACGGCGGGGCTGGTCACACAGCGCCTGTGCTGTGCGCAAGACTGCCAAGCATTGTCGTGACAAGTACATAGCCACTAAAAAGCCTCTACCGAGATACTGGATGAGTTGATCAGACGCTAGTTGAGGTTTGGCAGCACTTGCTCAGATATGGCAATAACACTCCACACTTAACCGAATCAGCGCTTTATATTAAGTGAAAATCTTTCCTGGTGAGAAATATTGTCGCACTTTAACGGGCACCCCCAGACTACTTGCAGCTGTTTTGGCTTTGGATTCGATGAACTGCCCATGGTTCAGGTTTGTGGTAATTACATCCCTAACAGCTGAAGGTAGTCGTTGATTGTCAAAGACACATCTCTAAATGTAGGAAACAAGGTGAACAGGCTCCTTTTAATGGTGAAAAAACTCGCCTGTGTTTTGGAAGCATTAAATTCCGCCAGATAGGGTTGACCCCGGTCAGAGATCGGCCGTAAGGTGACATTCAATTGCCCCACTCTAACTGAAGAAGTACTCGCACATTACCGAACAGTTGGTGCAGCGCTTCAACATCTTTTCTGAGCAAACCGTAAGGAGCCCGCCATCTCTTCGCGGGGATGGTGCCGTCCGTGACCACCCCTGATGCTGTAAAAGAAAAATCTATGAATAAATTTTCTTAAATCCACACCGGCTGCTATTGAGTTTGTCACATTGAAATATTCGAGTATGTTACACGTTTTCGTTGAAAAATATTCTACTTACATAAAATTCTGCTCAGGTGAGGAAGCTCTTCAGTGCGAGGGCCCTCAGCCGCCCTCACGCGCCCTCACGCGCCCTCGTGACCCGCGCCAACATTTTACTCGCATTAAAATATTTGCCGCGCGGCACTGTACAGTAAAAGCGCATCGGATGTAACGCATTACTAAGAACCTCATTCGGGCGTAACTCTCATTATATAATACAAACTAAGTTGCACCAAGCGTGTGCTGCAAAAAGTTCCCTGACGCCACCTGCCGCCCGTCGCCCGCCGCCCGCCGCCCGCCGCCCGCCGCCCGCCGCCCGCCGCCGCGGCAGGTAGCTGCTCCAGTTTATCTTAATTAATGTCAACTGCTCTCTCACAGGATTCACAAAGATGTTTATAAAAATTTAATTAATTACGTCTCTCTGCAGATTCCTTTTGCAAGTTTTTTATTTAATGGGGGGACGTCCACCCAAGCGGCACCGTGGTGAGGCCCGGCGGCAGGTGTTGGCCAGGCCGCCGTGTAACGCTGTGGGCTCCGTGAGGATGTCTCCGCGCCACCCTACTTGTCTTTATATCATGCAACTATAAGATTCGCGGCGCACACCGCAATACACCGCTGGTGCAGTGCTGCTGCGTATCATTCTTTGTTCAATGATGTGTATTCAAAGCATTGGCAGTAGACAGCGGCCCTAAAGGCCACCTGCGAAGTATTCACGTTGCATTTAACTGGCGCAACTGGCAGCAGCGGGCGGACCCCCCGCGCGTGCCTCCCCTTGCTGAGATTAAACTGTTTTTTTTCTTAAACATTTAAGATTTTATTGTTATAAAATCTTTTTAGCGTGTACCGCCGTCTTATGATCGAGTCTATTATTCTACTTGTTTTCATTCCTTGCGTTACAAGATTGCATCACTATTCTTCATGTCGTAGTGATCAGCTTAAAAATAATATTTGTATATTAATGGCACCGCTGATGCAGCCACAACAAAACTACGATTCGAACCTGCGGCGGCGCGGTGTTCGCCTAACAAGAACCAATCTGAATTGCAAATCACTTCGGTGCGGCGATCGCCAGGAGATACCGCTGACGTTTACAAACTTCCTGCTCATATTATTGCTCGCAAGTTGTGTACAGGTGTGTAGATAACCCACTGTCTAATTAAAATGAGTGCACGCCAGAGATCGTCCCGATTGCAGTATGCTGACAGCAGGATGCAGACATGATTGTCTTCCGGCCGGGAGCGTGTTGCAGCAGTGAAGATACGAATTAACGAGACATTTTTTCAATCTCAAAGCTATGTGTGACGCTGGGTAAGCATTGCAACTAATTCGAGTACGTTATGGGACATTTCGTTAGCAGGACTTTACCCGCCATCGCAGCACTACGACGACCAGTGTAGACGATTTATCGAATCAAAACATTTATATGTTAGCTACTTACGTGTGAAGTTAGCGTTTTGTCGCACTGACCACTTTGATCTGAAATATCTCCTCTTTGGTTAAGAATTCCAAATTCAAATTTATAAATTCATTTAGCTGATACATTTGAGTTTTGGAAACAGTCATTCATTTGTTTTTTAGTCATTATTTTTTTCATTAGCCTCGCTTATTACCGCACAATGGAAAACATGAAATATCGGTATATTTACGAGTACGAGTTCTACCGTGGCACCAGTACCAGTGCTGCAGGAACAGCTCGAAGGATTAATGATGTGTACGGCGCTGGTGTCGCAAAAGAAAGCACGGTACAGTCTTGTTTTCAACGTTTTCGTTCTGGAAATTTCGACCTTCAGAACCAACTCCGTGGACGGCCGGAGACCAAAGTAGAAAATAAAGAATTAAAGGATGTTGTGGAAGCGGATCCATCACAAAGCACTTCAGAGATAGCTGCAGGCTTCGGGGCAAGTGACAAAACTGTATTAATCCACTTGAAGCAAATCGGGAAAGTAAAAAAACTTGAACGATGGGTACCTCATGCATTGAGTGAATCCAACTTTCGAACACGCGTCGACTGCTGCTGCTGTGTTACTTTGCTCAACCGACACTATGATGAAGTGATTTAAAATTAAATCATTACTTGTGATCAAAAATGGATACTGTACGATAATTGGAAGCGCTCGTCGCAATGGCTTAACCCTGCAGATCCAGCCAAATCCTGCCCTAAACGAAAATTGACTCGGAAAAGATACTTGTGAGTGTTTAGTGGACTAGTGCCGGTGTCGTTCACTGCAGCTTTCTAAAATCTAGCCAAACGGTTACGACAGATATCTATTATTAGCAACCGCAGATCATGAAGGAAGAACTAGCTGCTAAACAACCGAGATTGGTCAATCGCTCTAGGACACTGCTGCTTCACGACAATGCAACACCACCACCACACACTGCATAACAATCAACCACTAGGTTAGATAAGCTGCAATTGGAATGTCCGCGACATCCACCGTACTCCCCGGACCTTGCCCCAACAGATTATCATTTTTTTCGGAACTTGGACAACTTCTTACAAGGAAAAAAATTCAACTCCGATGCGGCAGTCCAAACCGCCTTCAAAGAGTTTATTAATTCTCGCCCCCATGGTTTTTTTGTAAAGAGATCAATGAACTACCTATGAGATGGCAAAAGTGCATAGATAACAACGGTGCATACTTTGATTAATTAAATATATTTTACAAAAAAAAAAAAATTTATTCGTCCCGTACAAAACGCCAATTTCATATGTAAGGACCTAATACTGGACTCACTTTGTACGACATTGCTCGGTGCTTAACCGGATATGGTTCTTCTTCAAATGTTCCCATCGAGTTCTCAGAACGAAATTGGTAGATAGGTTTTATATTGACAAATTGATTGACGTGCAAATAAGTAACACTTACAACGGCTTTGTCGTTTGAGTTTACGCAATAAGCTTTGCTCGCTCGAAAGAGATGGAAAAAACCACCACTGAAAACGATCTCGCAGTCGTGTAGAGGTCCGGACTTACACGCGGAGTGCGCGCGACTTACGATCACCGGGAACCTCGCCGCTCGCTCCGTTCGTGTTGCCGGCGCGGCGTTGCCACGTAGCGCCGTAGACCCGTTGCCACGTAGCCTCATAGAGCAGTAGCGCCGTAGCTATAGAACAACCTTATTATTCCATGAGCCGACGACACGCGCACGCGGACAGCACATGCAATTGATAAAGTTTATAAATAAAACAACAGCACGGGATCTCTGATGCTGTACTTTCATGACAGTTACTAGTTCATAAGTAAGCGGTAAGTGTTACGCCTGCTCGTTACGAGATAACGACGTCCTAACGACTAAGTAGGCAATTAAGAAAACGTATAATTTTCCTTTCCGCTAACAAACCAAGTTTCGCAGCAAGTCGTTCGCGGCCGAGCTCGGCAACTTGTTATTTGGGCTGCGGTCCGGCGGAACCAAAGCAAAACTTGCAGCTCGTTAAAACTTACGCAAACCGCACAAGTCAGATGCACGCTGCAGAGTTTGTAACACCTAATTTTACGTAGCGCGATGTAGCACAACTGAAAAAATTAAGTTTACCAAGCTCACGCGCTGTACCGTCGCAGACGACTGGTGCACCACACAGTTGCGGCTCTATCACTGTCACTTAACAGCATCGCATGCCATGATATAAAATGTGCTGTAGCTACTAAAACTAGTGACAAAATAACAGGGGACTGTCTTTACTAAAACATTATCACTTCTTTGTGGAATGTGATGTTTTCAACTGTACACACTCAATAGTTGGTGTGCGCGCACCGCGACGCTATAGTTCTGTGTTATGAAATTTGTAAGACAAGGAAAAAATTGGGAGATTTTAGGCTAATAATCTTTACTACTGCAGACTACATCATCACTCAACATTGAGTGGCACAGGTCAAGATTTACATTGTTTAAATAAATTGATAAGTTAAACCTCCATAGCAGTATTTCTGTAATATGGTTAGCAGTAAACTATTGCGATAAAAAATCATCTCTCCAATGTGTATCGTAAAGTAATACGTTTAATAATTTGAAATTTTTTTAACACAGCGCAGTGGGCTCAGAGCGCGGCGGCCGGTGACCGGCGACCGACGACCGGTGACCGGAAACAGCCGTTAGCTTCCGCTGCTCCCCGCCGTTACACCAAATTCGACACTACAGAACCTTCTTTGTGAATGCTTCCACTCAAATGGCAAAATGGCTCCCTCCCCATCATATTTAGCTGCGCGGAGGAGCCCCACCCTGCAGCCTTTCTTATACAGCTGTCAATCAATATCGACGTCTTCATCTATATTCTATTATCATAATTTACAACTAATGAAAGATTATACACAACGTACGTATGCGTGCGTGCGGGTACTGATTGACCGGCGACCCGCTACCGGTACACGCCAGGTGCGAGCCCATGGCACTGTCGTATCTACAGAGCCTTCTAGCAAGCAACCGCGTCGCGAGCGATCGGCGCTCCTTTGCCACTCGCCGCGTACACTCGCCCACAACCAGGCACGCGCACGCGCACGTGCACGCGCACACGCACACGCCGCACACGCACTCGCCACACTTGCAGGCGACGGAAATAATGGTCCCGGATAAACAGCGACTGGTTGCGCAGGTCGTTCAGTTCTATTAACATTTGGGTCTTTGAGGTTCTAAGGTTTTTATTAAATACTACGACGTCGAAAGGTTGAATTAATAAGTTTTTAATGCTATTGTGAGGTGCACTGCATAGTTTAACATTACAGTCCACTTCAGCACTGCTGCGGAGGTTGCTTCGCTGCCTCACACTTTCTGAATTTCATGAACCAACTACCGATTACTTGCCGACGATGTTTCTATGCTCATGATCTGTTGTACTGTCGGCTAGCTACTGCTGGACTAGGACTAGGACTAGGAGTAGCTGATAGCAAGCAACTACTTGCTTGTAAATGTATTCATTAGCTGAGAGAAGCCGGACGGGCTGGCCACGACCCGCTGCGGGCCCCTCTCTGCAGCGCCCTGAACACGTCGATTCTGCAATGTGAGCCGCGCCACGCCACGCCACGTCTGCAACGCACTCATCTCATTAGTTGAAAATGTATTTTATAACTAACAGTTTACACAAACATTAAATTGCACGAGCTGTTGATTATAATGTTAATTGATGATATAAACGAGAGAACAAAGACATTGTCGTGCAGCATCACTGTGTGCAGCGTGAAACGGTGAAGCGCACACGTGCTGCAGCGCGCCGTTGGATTTAAGTTAAAATTAAATTTAAATACGGTAAATGAAGATAAAACTGGGATAAGTGAAGCTGAGAATTGCTGTTAAGAATACTTGTTCAGCACGCTGACACGAGCTCGCGGAGTGCTCTCGCCGCCCGCTGCCGCGCGGTGTGACCGTGGACCATTGCGTCGGAGCGGGCTCGATCATATGTCATTATTATTTTGTCGCTCTGTCCGTGCAACCGGCCCACGGCTTTCACACCCCCACCCTCGACCCCCAGCGTACCGTACCCGCGACCCATGTAGTTTAATAAAAACATGAATATATTTTAGCTGGTCGTGGATCTTTTTTTTTTGGTAACAGGAGGAAATCTTCTAATAAGTGTGCTTCTAGGAGAAGACGAGATTATGTGTGATTTTTACCGATTTTAACCCTTCCGATTATTCCCAGTGTGTTACGGGAGACGTAGGATCTCCTTGGGAAGGCACCGATTATTCTTGGTGTTTCGCCTGAAGCAGCATGTCTCCGGAGGGCTATAGCCCTCCTTGGCACCCTTGCTTTGGTAGGACAAGTACTAGAACTTATACTTTTCATTCATCCCCGGTTCTCTTAGCGGGAAATGAGTGCCCCGGAACTGGTCGTATACCTAATCGACGCCGTCCGCCGCCCGGCCTTGCTGCTGTGCTGCCGTGCTACTGTGCGCACTACAAATGTAAACCTTCGCTACGGAGACGTAGCGGAGTGCACGCACATCGAAACAAACAGCATGCGCATGTCGTAAAAATAATATTTAAATATATATTTTAGACAATCAACTGAAACTATAATGTAGAACTGCTTGAGATTACGTAGGTCTATTCCCATCGCGTCTCTGTTAACACCGGAGCAGGCACGCAGCAGGAGTGACGGATAAGTTCCAAGTTTAGAAAGTGACAGTGTCATTGATAAACTATACAAACGGCTGATGGCGCCAGTGAACAAACCGGCAGTTCAATAAGGGCAGGGTGTATCAGATAACATGACAAAACATACTAACATATATAAAATAAATTATTTAATACCTTAAGTTATCATATATTTGAGTGGGGTGTTCAGGTAGCGCGCGCGGGCCGCTGCTCAGGGGCTGCACGTGCACCGCTTGCGGGCGGCGGTGTGCAGCGCTGCAGCCCCGCGCGGGCGGAGCATCGCAACGATTACTGCTGCGTTTTGTGGCAGTGAACAGTGGAGTCGGATGACGTGCAGCGCCACAAGTTATCAATGTCATTGGGAATTATTAGAGATCTAATACACCTTCTCCCACAATGGTCTGCTTCATTTTAAAGTAAATCAAACGATCAGAATAGGACGTGACACCTTGGCGAGTGAAATCAGTGGGCTCGGTGCCTGCCGCGCAAATCTTCTTTGAATTCTTAGCGTAATCGAAGATTAGAGGGTAAAGCAGTTTCCAAAATCTTCGATATCGTGCACAAAATAGAAATGAGACGATAGTTAGACACGTGGTTAAAACACAGGGTTGGTGCGTTGCTTTAAATCCGGAGCCGATCCTAACATGCCTTTAATCGTTTTGGTAACATCCTGTTTTTAACCAAGTATTACGTAAAATCGATGGTGACTGTCTACATCAACAGGAAGCATATTTCACAAAAAAAAAATAGTCTAGATTTTTATATATTCGCCTTTCTGAAATTTTATATATGTTTTCTTATGCTTTGGGAGAATCAGCGCGATCGAGTATGATAACATTCTACTGCGTCTTCAACCAGGTCGGAAAAACGCGGAGCAAAGGGACCACAAACCCATGTCGTGTTGCACGCACCAAGTGGTGGGCATGCTTCGTGTACGGGTATGGTTAACTTTTCTGATGCACGTTCTTCACGTATGTCAAAATATCTTGGGTGTTTACGTATTCCAGACTCAATGATAACATGAGGATATTTGTTGGAATTCTGTATCACATAGTCCAAAGAAGTTTTGAACTTTTTATATCGATTATAGAATTTAGTTTTTCATTGAGAACGTATATAAGAAGAAAGAGGGGGTGTCATAGGAGCTGGTTATTGTTAGAACGTCGAGTTTTAGAGTGAATTTCATTTGATATACTACAGAATTCATTGATATTATTACTATGTGTGCACAGTTACCCCGCCCAGTTAGTTTAATATCTAAGCATCAAAAGGATACGAATGGATGGCAGAACGCGAGCGCCAGAGTCGCGGACACAAAACTACTCGTCCTGCAACCGCCTCTCGGATATTTTAAGAAACTAAATCCTATCGGGATTTATTTCTTTTGTTGGGGTGCAGCCCTTTGTGATAATCGATTCTCCCCTCCCCCCACCCGAACCGCCGCCGCCGCGCCCTCGCCCTCGCCCTCGCCAACTATCTCCCCCGGGCCGCAGCGCACTTCCGACCTTACGATCGGGTCCGAGGTTGAATGAGAATGAAACAGCATGCAAACGATTGACTCATAACGACATCCGGCGGCGGTACTGTGTGCTGCGTGTTCAATTGGCAAAACTAACTGATGCGTGACCGGCCGGCTCGCGACCACTGCAGTAGATTTTGTGGAGATCAGCGCACTTACACCAAACACTTATGTACTAATAATATGTTTCATTCAACTTTCCAATTGTCCGCAGGCCTCGCGCTGCTGCATTAGGCCGCCCCGCCATTATCACTTCCGGTTTGTTGTTTTTTTTACAAAAACCGGGCTCGTCTTGTTCTATAAATTAATGTTATCCCCCTTACACGTACTTACGTTAATTAAATCTCACCTTAACTGATTTCAATGTAAGCTATTGTATTCAAGTTTTAATCAAGTTAATTTTCATTGTGAATATCGAGGCCGCCTCCGACGCCCGCGCAACCCGCCGAGCGGAGCGCGCCCGGGGGTCGCGGGACGGGCTAGGGGAGGAACGGTGTTCCTTGACCAAGTGTCAAATCCATTTAGTTTAAGGGGACTTGTTTCACATTGTTAAACGATGCATATTTTCACCTAATATTGCAAATAATGAAATTGTTAAACAAAAAAGAAATACATAACTGTGAAATCATCGCAAGTTAGTTGTCTCCCTGCATTGACTGTCGGCAGTCCGCAATGAGTACTACTCTATCGTATGACCTGGTGAGGTCCCGGGCGCGTGCGCCTCCATCCCTCGGCACCGAGCATCGCAAGCAAATAACCGGAGCTCGGCCCATCAGCCCGCCTCGGCCCGCCGTGGCCGGCCGCGGCGCTGCCTGGCATCTCGTCAATCATCCCCGCGCGGCCTTCTAATGACTCGCTACCGACATTGACAAATAAGCTCTGCTCCGCACTCTTTACAGCCGCTGCACCACGCCGCACCCCGCCGCCGACTGCCCCGGCAGCAGCTCACGTGGCCCGCACGCGAAGCGGCAACACCACGTCTATAGTGGAAATATACTTGAAATTAAACTGTGGTGGAACTTCGCTGCTGCACTCATACATGCAGCGAGGGTTCAATGCCGCTGGGACTTGAGTTTGCGATAAGGTAGAACATCATAAGAAAGCCGACATCCCTTGGGCGCAGCAGATCACTGGAACAAGGGCCATAGGACGAGATTTAGATAAAAAAAATTATGGAAATTAACGGAAGTCGCATATTTAATTACTATGACATCATTGATGAAATAGATTTTTCAGGGCAGCATCTTTTATTACAGCAGCGAGCGAATTGCGGTCCCGGGGCCAGCGGCGCGGGCAACCCCTGTATTTCATTTAACAAGTTTCCGCCGCACTGCGTGCGCGTGTCCGGCGTTATATACCAAACTTGGATCCAGCGGCTCCGCTGCGCCGCAAACCTTACGAGGTCACGCTGTTGCTTTTTGTGTGTTTTTTTTTTCTTTCAGCATTCCCCCTGCGTGTTTTGGGTCAGGGCCTATCTGTACAAAATCACTTATCATCTAGTTTCTTGTATTTTACATTTTCCTTCATACTCTGCTTACGTTCTTTCTTATTTGTCTTACCATACTTATCTTTCATACTTTTGTTCTCAATCATGCTCCATCCCAACTCCTTCTTCCATACTTCCCGCTCGTGAAGACAGCCGCCGTGTTTCCTGCAACAATCATTCTTTTATCCTGCTTGTTGTCTTCTTCATCTGTTTCTTCTTCTTTTGTTTCGTCTCCTTCTTTATTACTATCACTATTTGTTTTCATTATGTTTTTATTTTTATTTTCCAATATTTGTTTTTAATTTCTTTGCTTTACATTTTTCATCCAATATACACTTTTTATATCCAATTTCAGATTTATTTATTTATTTACTTACTTATTTACTATTATTTCTCTTTAGAACATCAGCTACTATAAACTTACAAAGCTCCAGGAATTTTTGACGACTTACGTCTTCACTCATCAGGGAGGCAATGGCTTCCTTGGTGAGCTGCCTGTTCAGCTCCACCTCCAAATCCATTCGTCGCCTTCCATACAAGGGACAGGAAGTGACATCGTGCTCCACGGTCTGGTCCACCGCTGGGTCACGGAGGCACGCGGGACTCTTCTTGAGCTTGAACCTGTGAAGGTATTCGGAGAATCCCCCGTGCCCAGTGAACATCTGGACCAAGACCGTGTCGAGCTCCAATCGGCGAAGGGTCCGGTATGCTGACGCGACGTCTGGGAAGAAAATCCTCGTTGTTGAAGCCGTAGTACCTTGCACGTACCTCCTGTTCCATTCGTCAAGCGTCTTCAGCCTGAGCTGACGCTTGACGAAGGAAACGCGGCAATCCTCGTACACCGGTGTTCTTTTACTCTTCAGGGCCGCTTCCTTGGCCAGTTGGTCCGCCCTTTCATTTCCCTCCATCCCCACGTGTACTTTCACCCAAAATAGCCTTACATTCATCCCTTTTGCCGGCGCTTTCATGATGTTCTCTTTTACCCGGAGCGCCAGGGGGTGGAGGGTGTCCGATCTTGCGACTGTTTCAAGGGCGGACCTCGAGTCGCTGAGCACGGCGCATGACTGCGCCGACTCGCTGGCCGCGTACCCCGTCGCTTCCACTAATGCCAGCAGCTCTGCCTGGTATACTGTGCAGAAGTTGCCCAACTTGAGTTTCCTGTTGGTAACCTCTGCGGCGTTCCGCATAACGCTGAACGCCGCACCCACTTTGTCGTCGATGCGGCTGCTGTCGGTGTAAATGGCCGAATCGGCAGCCGAGGTGGCAAGTTGGACCTCCTCTGCACTTTCCCCCAAGCAGGAGAACTCCACACCAACCTATTCAGACGGGTGTGGTAGTCTCAAGTGGCTGACTGGAATATCCAGCTCTCGGTCTCCCAGCACTTCCCGGGAGTGGCCGCGCTTTACCTCAAATAAAGTGGCTGCTTCTTGGCCCAGAAGGTCCAGAAGAAGCAGGCCGGCAAGTACTAGGGCCGAGTGCAACGACGCGGTACGGTGAGTTCGCGCAATTTTATGCGCGAAGCCACGCTGAACCGCATCGAGCTGCTTTCGGACCACGATACTTTTGTGGCTCTGTACAGTCGACGATAGAGCCCTTGGGCCGTCTTGCTCACGTTCTTCACGTGCGTGTTGAACGTGAGCCTATCGTTGACTGTGAGACCTAGTATCCGAACCTCACAAGTTCAACAAAGGAGCTCTCCACCCATACTCAATATTGGGTTGTCGTACTTCAGCTTATTGGTTAGCACCATCACCTTAGTTTTGTGTGGTGCGAACCTAAGCTTGTTTCGGACCCCTCAACCGTGAATATCGGCGTGTACCACATTTGCCTTTCTTTCTTTTTGTGTTAAAACAAGTAACAACTGTGCAACTTTGCTTAACGGTCCCTGTCGGTACGTCGGGCAGTTTAGTAAGGTTGCTGCTTCTGAGGCGGATCCAGGAGCGGCAGGGGCGACACGGCATGACATGGGGCGTGCAGCCCCTATGACGGATTAATTGTGCAAGTTGAACAGCTCCCATCGAAGCGGGCCATGGCCTGCGCTGTCGCAGCCGCATTCGACTATTCAGACCGAGAGCGCTTCCGGCGGCGCGTGTGATGCACGGGAACCCGCTGCGATCAGGTTGTCACAGCCTCATCATGTACTCGTGTTAACTGCACAATAACCATGCGTGTGGGATATTTATTTTCTTTTGAAGTAGATAAATTAAAATACTAAATTATGCATCTGCTCACGTTAAACGAAGAGCGGTGTTGTGCCGGTTGCACGCGCGGCCGGCTGCTGCTACCGGTCTTCTTTAGACCTGGGCAATCCCGCCAGCGTCTGCACTCTGCTGCACGGTCGCTGCGATTCTGTAGAATCGTATGATAATATTATCTGAAAGCCGCCATAATCGTTTTAGTCAACAGGGTGTACCTACTCTACATATATATCAGGGGGTTGGCAATGACGATATTCTATAAATTAATGTTATTAATTGCGCGTGAACTTGTGATGTGCATCAAGCTGCGCAGTGAGTGTAGCGTAAGTGCGCTGCGCATGTAAAACCAACAATTTATGGAGGTCGTAAAGCGGCCGGAAAGGAACTCGAGACTTGAGAGCGGAAAAGGAAACCATTCGCTACGTTTGCCCTCTCTGCGACTTAAGTAACCCCAATATACACTTAGCAAATGTCGAAAAATTTATTTTTATATTAGAAATAAATGTGAAAAATCCCCGAGCCACCCCGCGTCGACCGTCGCACTGCCACCCACGCCACCATTTTTATATTCCATATTACACTTGCAGTTATTTCATATTTACCGTTGGATTCCAGGTTACTTCCGGTGGGCACGCACTCATTGTTTGCGGTGAGTGAAGTTTTTCCAAATGCAGCGCAACATGCGCGTAAATTCGGCCGAGTTGCGAGTTCCGGGGTGTCGGGGTGCCGGGGTGCAGTGGGCGTTGGACCAACTGCAAACTATATATGTGGGAACGGAACTTAACTGTTTAACGGATGGGTAGGAAGTGTGCAGAGGAAGGGGGAGAACCGTCAAAATGGACCAACATAAAAAGTGACAAAAAGAATCCTCTCTAAGGAAGACTAAATAAAAATAGTTTTTTATTGCACGATGTCGATATCAAAACGCTTACGATACGATTGAATCCGGCGCCCGTGACTCCGTCACCAGCAAAGCGTTAAATCTTCTATCAGTTCCAACTTGGCGCTGAGTACGTCACCGCCGCGGAGGTCGCGTCCTGTCTCACCAACCGCTTGATGTAATTTATTAGTTTACAAATATATATATATGTGTCGGAGAATTCTCGACATTGTAGTCAGTATTAACGGATCTTGTGATCGTCATTAGGGTGAAGTGCGAGCACAGAACAATACACAAATCACTTTCCCATATAGTTTTAATTAAGTGGGTAGGTTCTTAATAGTTTTATTTTAAAGAAACGTAGATTTAACTAGGTAGGTAACAATTAAACACGAGCAGCGGGTTCAAGGCACCGATCTAACTCTTCAATATGAATCACTATGCGATCCACCTCGATCGACCGCTCTCAAGGGACTGCGCCGCGCCCGCCGTGTGCGCCGCGCCCGCCGTGTGCGCCGCGCCCGCCGTGTGCGCCGTGTGCGCCACGCAAGGGACAAGATGGCGCCTCGACCCATTCATTCATTTCATTTATTCTTTACTTTTAAGGAAACTAATAACAATTTTCAAGGTACAAAATAACAAAATAAATTAAATTAAATTAAATAAGATTTTGCAAAGTATTTTGGGTGTTAACAATTGACACCTCGCTTTATACAATCATCAATTGACCCAACCCGTCACTTCCTCTGACATATATATGTGTATTCGTATATATAATAAACAAAAGTTATTCATGTGTATGTATACATCTAGCGTCGCAACTTTACCTTGAAACTATATAGTGCAAACGGTCCACCGCCGCTTGCCGCGCGCCGCTGCACGCCGGCGCACGCCGCTGCACGCCGCTGCACGCCGCGCGCCCCCGCACGCCGCACGCCGCACGCCGCCCGCCGCCCGCCGCCCGAAATTACTTGTTTAATAGTTATCTCACTTTACTTTTAATAAGTATTTATCCTAAGCGGTGCTGAAGAAAGACCTCCAGCTCGCTGCCGTCAGCTCGTGGCACGAGGTGGAGTGTTTAACGTTTTATTATTTTGATAAATGAAATGAATGGAAGGCAATAGGTTGCTTCAGAAGACGTCACATCAACTTGTGCTTACTTGACACTAGGGTTACTTGGGGTGACGTAGGAAATATTGAAAATAAAAGAGTACGTTAGTAAAAAATGAACGAATTCATCACCCGTTTAGGTAGCAATGCCTTACCCCACCCTCTCTGCGTCCGCTTACAGATGATTAAAAGTCCTATCAAAATGTATCAAAACTTGAATCTGCGCCCCGGGAACTCATTCTCCCCCGGCGCCCTCGCCGTGTGTGCTCGGCGGTGCTCGTGCATTCACCGCGAGCGCCGGAAGTGCGCACCGCTTGCAAACAGTTATTTCCCGCACAACAAGCCCGAGGTCAGTGTAAACCAAAAGTAATTGTCGTGCCGGCGTCGAGCCCTGCACTCTGCAGCCTGCATAGTGCAGCCGGTGTGCGGGGTGCTGTGTGCGGCGGTGCGGGGGTGCGGCGGTGCGGGGCCGGGGCGCACCGACAACGCCACAGAGCCCTTTCTTCACACATTCAAATAATCCTCGACAGAAAGTTAAGTGTATAATTTAATTCCGTCAAAGTAGATATCAACGCACTGTCTATTAATTTCGCTAAGCAGTATTGTGCGAATATTACTGTGTTCTGGTTTGAAGGGCCCTGTAGCTAGTGAGATTAGATTAGATTATTGCAAAAGGCTTCTCTCTTTCATTTTTCTGAATTCGTCGCCTTTTGTATTGGAATTAAATGTCTATTAAGTACGATGAGGGTTTGTGAAGGGAAAGTTTGTGAATTTTCAATAATTAGAGCAACGAAATTTTAAGAAAAACAACTCGCCGCTGTCCCCCGCGCAGCAGGTGAAGGTCTCGTCAGTTCGCTGATTGCACTGGCTACACCATCATTCAGTATTATGACAGCAGTTTTTACATAGTTTGTGCTTCGTCTCCGCTTACGGAAATTAGAAAGTGTTTACCTGTGACGTCCCCACCCCAAGCGGACGCAACTCTCCGGCAGACCGTAGAGTGGACTGCGCAGCCCCACGGCCACTCCGCGCGGCCACTCCCCGCGGCCACTCCGCGCGGCCACTACGGGTGCAACATGCCCTGAATACCGCCGGAGCGGTGCGGAGGGTTTCATTTGAGTGAACGTTTTAATTCGTACAAACATTGAAGATAATAAAAGTATATTCTGAGCTGATCGTCAAGAACAAGCGATCAGCTGGCCCTTGCGCTCCGAGCTCTGTAATGGTGGTGTTGATGCAACGGCGCACGCGCACTGCGTCCTGAATTATTACTGGAGCTGGTCGCGACGAAGCGAACAGCTGGATAGGCCATCCGGCAGACGAATATATTTGCCGGTAACAATGGAGCGATAGTAACGGTAATATTTACACTGCATCGGCGCATGTCCTCTGTTGAGCCGTAGGATGCTGGGCATCTTTACGTCGGTAATTCACATGTTCAACTCCTTTCAAATGGAAACATAAGCCATGTTTGCTCACTTTAGATATTTGGCGCTAAGTTACAGCCGGTAAGTTAATTTAAGTTTTTTATTACGCGGAAGCTAACTAGGAGCGGTCGCGTTGCTCGTCCACCGGACATCCTCTCGCGATATCCCGTAGCTTCGCGCGTAGCTTCGTGCGTATCTTAGCGCGCTTCTTGTGTTACAGTCTCGTTTGCATCGCCTCATGAATAGACCTCATTTAGCGAATGTGCTTTTTGTAACAAACGTTGACTTGACGAGGTCCGCCTGCAGGGCCAGTCCGTCACCCGCCGCCTTTGCACGACCCCTACGGGAATATTTTCACATAAGAAGCAATCGACGTCATCATGGAAACAAAGATCAATGTGTATTCGTTTCTTGCAAAGTACCCATAGTTACGTGTCACATGCGTTTGTGCAAGCGGAACGTCATAGCGCGCTTTGTTTGCGTCACGTCGCAGAGCCAGCACTTATGTTCGAGTGATGCGCCGAACTGCACGGGTCCGCAGCGGGGGCTGCCCGGTGTTGCCCGCACGGAAACAGTTTCCACGCTTTTTACAACTGGGCGACGTAACCGAAAGTTGCGGCCGATAACGAGGTGCCATTATTAGTTCGCAGTGGTCCCGCAGCCGCTGGCGCGGCGAGCGGCGGGCGGCGGGCGGTGAGCGGCGGGCGGCAATGAGCGCTATTTGTAATTAAAGAGAATTGAACAAGCATCCAACACAAACAAAGCTCAACGATTATTTGAACATTTAATGTAATGAAACGTTACTGTCCGCCGCAGTAAATATATTTTTACGGTCACTGTTCGGAGTGACTGACCTGTTTACTTACTGCTTTGTAGTAATAACTCGTTTAAGGAGAGTTAACAACTTAAGTGTGAATGCGGACAGCGTGACTGTGTGCAGTGCGCGGTGCGCGCGCCGGGTTGCGCTGTGTCGTCTGCTCGTTATGTTCAAATAAATAGCGGAAAAAATAAGAAAAAGTGCTCCGATTCAGACGCGCACGCGCACGTCACGCACAGGCGTAGTTGGGGAAGTAATCTCCTCTTTGTAATAACAAAATTATTAGTATTTTTAGCACAAATTGTCTTATAATTTATGTTCCATCATTGTCATCATCGTCATCTCAACGACGCGCTTCCCGGGGTACACGCTAGACACGGGCGCCTTGTAAGGTTGTGAATGGTCTGCCGTTTCCTGTAATTTATTGAAACTGATCATTGACTGCGCCCCGGCGCCGGCTAGTCCATTTAACTACACGTACTAGAAGCTCCGACGTTGAGAGGCCGCCGGTGCGCCCGCACCCCGCCCGCTGACGGCGCGGTAACAAGCTCTTAGTCCGACAAATCCGCGGCTCTCAAACTGACATGACGCAGCGACCCGCGTCACGCGTCACGCGTCACGCGTCAGGTTTCACGCGGAGACGTATAACACAGTTCCGTAATCGATGTTTGTCATGCATCACGCCCACGGGGAACTGTGAATAATCTGAACGCGCATGGCACGCCCGCGAGTGTTACAACGCGCAGTCACGGCTGCGCGCGCGCTCTCCCTGCTACCTCGTTGCTTGCTCGCCGCTTGGCATGCATTACGTCGCACGCGCTTACTATACATGTAATGTTATTTACGTCAGACAACTGATTACGAGGAAAACATTTAAGTGTTCGGAGTACATACTAAATGTAGCGCGGCGCCGGCGCGCACGCATTGTATTGTAATTCGTTTACATTTAACATCACTGCGTAATGACACAAACACAAAACCGTCCGCAGCGCAGCGTACCGCACCGCAGGGCGCGACCCACACGAATATAACAAATTTGCAGAAAACACTGCGTTGAAACTCTTGTAAGAAATGAAGCAAGCTGAAGTCGTATTCGGGTGCCGAACCGACCGCAACGCGCGCTGCGCCCGCGCATACGAAGTCCGCGCCCGCGCACTGCGTCGTCTGAGAAGTAAGGTACTAGCTACAATGCCCTTCTAACCTGAACACGGTAACGTTTGTTGTAGCGTAACGTCTACCCACGTAGACGATTACCGGCAACAGAAACCTACCAGCACTATGTAAGTTCGTAGAAAACATGCCAACTCACAAACACACACACACACACACGAATGCGCGCACGCTCGCACGCACGCACATGCACACGCACGCACGCACGCACGCTTGCACGCACCCAAGCACGCACGCACGCACTCACGCACGCACGCAAGCACGCACGCACGCACTCACGCTTACACGCACCCAAGCACGCACGCACGCACTCACGCACGCACGCACGCACGCATGCACGCACGCACTTAGGCACTCACGCACGCACGCACGTACGCACGCACGCACGCACTCAGGCACTCACGCACGCACGCACGCACGTACGCACGCACGCACACACGCATGCACGCACGCACTCAGGCACTCACGCACGCACTCACGCACGCACGCACGCACGCATGCACGCACGCACTCAGGCACTCACGCACGCACGCACGTACGCACGCACGCACGCACGCACGCACTTAGGCACTCACGCACGCACGCACGCACGTACGCACGCACGCACGCACGCATGCACGCACGCACTCAGGCACTCACGCACGCACGCACGCACGCACGCACGTACGCACGCACGCACGCACGCACGCCGCACGCACGCACGCACGCACGCCGCACGCACGCCGCACGCACGCACACACATACAATGTAGATATACCTTACCGTGGTTGTGTGTGTGTGTGTCCTTACTGTTTACACAATTACGGCACACAGGTGTAGTCAGTGCACGTGTATATAGTACTTATGCACAAACCTGCAGCAGTCGGCGGCACCCGGACACAGGAACTCGGAGGTTTACCAAGTTTCAGTAATTGAATGCGTCGATTTGTTCAGGGTTCGATGTTGTTGCTTCCTTAAACCATTTCACCGTGAGCGGAGACCACATTATGTGGCGATGTCGCGATTCTGACCTCCGTGCAACATTTCGACTCCTACCCCTATTTAGCTTACGTGAGATTTGAAAGAGTATTTTGTAAATACAAAGGTGCCAAGTAAGTAATTGCCCGACGAGTGCGCGCGGCCGGGCGGGGGGCGCGAGAGGGATCTGCCCCACTTCCGGTGGCTTCGTAACACGCACCCCACACACACGCGCACGCACACGCCGTCACAACGTTCGGGCAAATCGAGTAATACATTAAAAGTTACGCGGAAGGAAAACTTGTCGTGGTACAATTACTTAACTTTACTTTAACGGGAGGATTTTTTTATTTCTTTTTATTAAAAGTTACCTTTACGTCATCAGAACTTAGTAAGTTAATGTCCACTTCTTTTATAGCATAACATAGTTAATCTATAAAAGTAGTGGGCCGTACCGAGAATTTGGGATTTGCTAGATATCAGGCTGTGGGGGGTCCTGGAGAAGTGATAGTGCAGCATTTTATTTATCGGTCATTAGATGATTGAAATAAAAGTAGTCTCCCAAACCACCCTTCTTGCCGCCAGGGCTGCTCCTAGATATTTGATGCGGTGGATAGCTTATGTGCAGTGGCGGGTTGGATTTCAGTCGCCGCGATAATTGTCTAATATTATATTATATTCTTAATGTATATAAACTGGAGCGTCAGGTCATCAGGTGGGACATAGTACTGATGAAGACAAAGGTAAAGTGAAATTTAAGGTGCGGCGCAAGCAATCACTCCCTATTTGTTGCATTAAGTTTATAGTGCACTCCGCGCGCAAAGATACACGCAGTGAGATTACATAATCATTTATTTACTGAGACCGGGACACTCGTTTCACGGTGTACGGAAAAGTAGCCGCTGCTTGGATCAGTTGCGGTCAGCAAAATGTCAGTCAGTAAAAGTGACCTAAAGTCCATCCTGTGCATATATCGGGCGGCACCGGCGCCGCAGCCTCCGCGGCGTGCCCGCGTCGACGTCGCCGCCCCACCGGACACCTTGGCCTTTATTTAGTTTTGATTTCGCATTCCCTCGTACTTTACGCTGCGCTGTACATTATTAATATTGTTGCCAAAAGGAGTTTTTTTACCGTTACTAATCTTAGTTGTCGAGGTTTCCCAAAAATAACCGAGGATAGAACAAATTCCGCTGAGCCACTGTGGCACAGCGTTCATCATGAATTACGTGTGTGCATACTTGCCGCTCGCTGGCAGGCCGCCGCTTGAAGGACTTCATGTTCTGGTGTCAAGTCAAAAGTGTCGGTCGAGTCAGTCAAGTTAGTATCCTGATGCATGAGCGTTGTCCGATTCCGGCTGCACCCCGTACGTGTGACGTAGCTCATTCCCTGTTGTGATCACAATCTAAATGCAGAGCGCGGCGCCAAGCTACCGCGACGAGCCCGTTCGCGATATCTCCGAAAACGCAGCTAACGACCGCGCAACCGTGCGACCGTGCGACGTGCGACCGTGCGACCGTGCGACCGTGCGACCGTGCGACCGCGCGACCGCGCGACTGCCGACCAAAGGCTGCCCGTCAGTGTGCACTCTCCGTGCCGGCCCCACCCCACCGCATCGCCTGGGCTTTTAAAGACACCTACCGGTGCTGGGCGCAAGTAAATTTTTGTCTTCGCTACCCTATACCGAACAACCACCATAACGAATATGATGAAATTCTCAACTTAAGACTTAACATCGGACAGATAATACAGTACAGCCTCATCCGGTTTTACACACTTAAAAATGCAGATAAGTAAATAGTTTTTCATATTTTTTCCACGACAAATTATTATCAATAGAACTAAATTTTCCGTCCTTCCATTGAAGTTTTTTTGTGTGGAGCCGTAATAGGTTGATTCGCAGCACATCCCCGCAGAGCGCGCGTGGTGCGTAGCTTCGCGGCGGCTGCTACGTGCTGCGTACGTTGCGCTACGCACTACGTTCTACGAGCGACCCGCTACGGATAAGAGTACTGAATTGTTATAACTCGCTGCATTGAACTTTTACACACGTCGTATAATTAATGTTCACGGCGAGGAGTGCGCCGGTAGTGCACGCGGACACGGTGCACGCACCACGCACCTCGCACCACGCACCACGCGCCACGCTGCCAATTATATCACTGTGACGTTTTGCGGTTCCTGTTGCGAATTCATCGGGCGGTCTATCGCAATAACACGCAGCTGTTACATACAGGACAAAAAACAATTGTTACTTTAGGGTTGCGGTGCGGATCTTCAAGTATATATGATGCCTTTTAAACAATATTCTTGTTTTTGCTGTTCCGTCATATGTCGATATTGTTAGAAAGATCTTACAGACGCGCGCGCAGACTGCCCGTGTATCCGTAGTACGATATTTAGTTGTAGTTCGCAGCGTGCGACATTTGTCATGCTGTCGGCAGCGCAGCGTCTCGCTGATGTATATACGTGTATTATGTTTAAAGGGTTAGAGTTAAACTATGAAATAATTGCATTTTTACTGAAAAAGTGAAACTCGTTTTTTCCTAAGATAATAAAATGTTTATTTAATCCTTCTTCATGGGTGCCACTCAAACAAGAATTTATTTAAGGACAAACTGTGTGAAAGCGTTTCCCTCCTGGAAAGAATATCTTTCATCACATAGAAAATTGTTGAATAAAACGGTAGTCCGTTAGAACAAGGTCTGACGGCGGGTACATATGGTTTCTAAGAGACACAAGGTTTCTACACATACTACACCGCGTACACGAAGTACACCCGCGAACAGAGGCACAGGGGCGGTCCGCACCGCCCAGAGATTCCAATACAGGCAAAGGTAGTCGGGACACGGGTCCGCGCCCGCCCTCGACGACCGAGTAGATTCGCCAGAAAACCAAACAACCAGACAGATACTGTGGAAATCCACCGTCGGATAACTACACTTCGCGTCGTACACTTTTTTAGAAACAAGCCGTGGATCCGGGCCCACGAGCCCAATATCAGATGAGCTGTAAGAGTCGCTTTGGTTTGCAGCGCTTACACCATCAAGAATCTATCAAGGTTTCTAACAGATTTTTTTTTTTTTAATTTATCTTAACAGCGAGCAAATGTCCGGTACGACTGCGTCTGTCCATTTATTGCTTTGTGTCCAGTTAGTATTCTAATCGCGCTGTGAACTACATATAATTAATGGAGGCGATATAATTGGCAATTAAGTTTTTATGTTATCTGATGAAAATACAAATCGAAGTAATGTTACCATGTAGATTTCAGTGTCGCTTGGTACTGGACCAGAAAGAGGGGAAAAACGTAATTGACAACTGTTGTACTCAGTCGTGGAGGTGGCGTGGGCGTGCTGTTCCCACGCGTGCAAATGGAAGTGTTTTAAAGAGAAAACAATCTATTTGAAATATCGGTCGCCTGTAAAATTTATTTTCGTCAACAAACATTGAGTAAAGGAACAATTTACTCCGAAAAGGTTAACAGCGAATCGAAATAGTGTCGTTAGCAAAGAAACTGGCAAAACATTCGCCGCAGAGCTGCGCGGCTCTTTAGCGAAAGAACGAACAACTTGCCACTTGTTAAAAGTTGCACCGGAAGAATAGGCGCCGACCGCACCACCTGCACACCGTTCCACCGCTCCACCACTGCACCACTGCACCACTGCACCACTGCAGTAAACTTTACACTTGATATTAAATTGTAAGCTAAAGTCACGTGAACCGTACAAAGTTAAACTCAGGCGCCTCCCTCTCGGCATGACGACACTAACACTAAAAGTGAAGTGACTTGCGACACGGCCCCGGCCACAGGAACCTTTTACATTTTGAGTACACTGTAATTGTTATAAAAGAGTTGAACTTAATAAAGTCATGGAAGGTTCTTACCTTATGTTTTTACTAAATAAATATTTGTGAAGTGATTATAGCTGCAAGTTGGTGGCAGCGCGCTGGCGACTCGGGACAAGCCTCAACCTTTCGTGACACTTGCTGCCTGCCAATTGATGCCCACTGTTGGACTGGGAAAAGGCAGTATTTGCCGGCTCCGCCGCGCACCTGTCCAGTACAGGTTGGCAGGCGGTACAATTATTCCGGCCGTGTGCCCGTGTCCGGACGCGTGCGAGGTGATGCCGTACTTCGTGACCTCACCGCCGCGTTGCCGGACATTGTACACACAACATGCGCGGGCCTGCTTATAACAATCTACTTATATATTTAACCGGTGGCAAGTCTCTGTTGCCGAGGAACGTCTAGGTAATTAGCATCGCAGCTCATATTTCAGCCGCCAAACGGTACTGTGTACCGGATTGAAAGGTGTAGTAGCTAGTGAAATTACTGGGATAATGACACATCTTATACCTTAAGGCGACGTGCACAAGATGGTGTTGTGTATACCATCCTAAGTAGCGGAATGTGGTTATGAGCAAACATGTCACTTACATTCAAGTGAATGACTGTCGCTTTATCGAATAGAAAAACCATAAAGATACCTTAACTAAAAATACTTTAACCCCGTACGGGTGAGAAGGCGCCCGTTCAGCGCCAGCAGCCCCGCGAGAACTAAACAAAGCACTTTATTTGTTAAAACACCGGGGGTGAGAGCCGTTTTTTCCTCCACATCCATAATTCTTAACCATTTTAATCATTTCATCGTTGTGTAATGCGGAAACTAAGAAATTTCTGTGTATATTTCGTATTTACATTCAGTAGTCCGGGTGCGGCAACCGCGCGGCGCACCGCTAGTTTCCAAATCTTAAAAAAGTTTGTACGCGCGGTCCCAGCTTCGGCTCCGGCTCCGGATCCGGATCCGGCTTCGTGTGACAAGTGAAAACTTTTCATACGCTCCCGTCGAACCAGGCAAAGATAACCGCGCACCGCGCACCGCGCACCGCACGGCTCTAGTAAGTGTTTTTAGTAATTCTCTATTACTTTTGACATGAATACTACTTTTGATACAAATTGTGTAATATTGATAATAATTACTTTTTGTTAATTAAATACATAAATTCTTAAAACTCACAACTACAACACTGCAACAGCAACAAAGCGGCTAAATTATTGTTTTGATTATTAAATGTAACGAAACAGTACTGAGACGTTCTCCGCCAGCATCTTCACAATGATTACGATCACCGTTAGCGTCGCTTGCCATCAAGCTTCATTATTGCTCAATCAATAATGATGACCAAACACAGAACAATTAGAATGTCTTGTCGTCGCGGCCGGACGTTGACCGGATGGTGGCCGGATGGTGGCCGGACGGTGGCCGGAGGAGTACGCTACTCCCGCTCCGCAGTAAATGTGAAGCTCCCCGGCGGCAGCGCGGCGCTGCACCGTCGCGATGTACGTAATCAGATACTACTTTCGTCATCATTAATACTCAACTTCCGGCCAAAGGATTTTTTTTAAATATAGTGAAGATTGAACGAAGGTGCGATATGTTTGTTTACACAACAGAGCATGGCGGATATCATTTTCAAACGTATGATTTTTCTGTCCCTATACAAAAATTTTATAAGTTGCAGCGTCATTCAAACCGGAACATAGTAATTTGTAGCGATTACACGCGCTATACTTGGAAAGCTACAATGAATGAAAAGTGGACCAAAATAAGAGCAGCATAAAAGGATAGTTTCACATTGTTTAGCGCGGCTGCAAAGTATCCCAGCAGGCGAAGGCCAAGTGCCGCAGCACCCTCGGACCCACAGCGCCGCGCTGTCACCGGCAGCAGCGCCGGCAGCAGCGCCGACAGCAGCATCGGCAGCAGCAATGCTGCAGGACTTAATAACGGTTATTATTTCACGGCGGTCGCTAGGAACAGCTTACGCGCTCTGCAGGAACAAACATCGAGACAAAAGATCTATGTCATGTATACATTGTATTATTTAAATCTACGGCAAACAATCTGCGTTAGTTCTTATATTTATCTTTACTTCGACACCGTGTAAGAACTTATGCCGGCACCCCCCAGCGGGTTGCTTTTGTGAATAAACTGTAAATGAGTGTAGCGGGGATGTTTACAATGATTATATACGAGTACAGCAGTGTGTTGCGATAAACAACTCTCCATCTTATTGCGTTATCGAGCAATCAGTTCGACCCGGATGTCGCAGCGCCTCAAAATATAACAGAATTTCCTAATGAAACCATGCGGTTTCGAAAGGAGCCCGGAAGAGTATCGAAGCGGTAAAACCAGCGGCCCGCGGCTACTGGAAATGTCTTTTTTAACTTTTGTTTCAAGGGGAATAAGAACTTTCATTTTCCTTCGCGAATAAAAAAATGGTGAATATTTTTTCGCTGAACAGATCACTTCGTTACTTATTACTAACAGTAAACAAAGTATGAGAATAATGATTATTATAAAGATTGTAGCCTATATTCTTTATTTTACACTTTGATCTCCGGCCGTCCACGGGGTTGGATCTGAAGGTCGAAATTTCCAGAACGAAAATGTTGAAAACAAAAACGTACCGTGCTTTCTTTTGCAACACCAGCGCCGTACACATCATTAATCCTTCGAGCTGTTCCTGCAGCACTGGTACTGGTGCCACGGTAGAGCTCGTACTCGTAAATATACCAATATTTTATGTTTTCCATTGTGCGGCAATAAGCGACGCCAAAGAAAAAACAAATGAATGACTGTTTCCAAAACTCAAATGTAGCAGCTAAATGAATTTATAAATTTGAATTTGGAATTCTTAACCAAAGAGGAGATATTTCAGGTGAAAGTGGTCAGTGCGACAAAACGCTAATTACATACGTAAGTACCTAATAACAACAACAACAACAACAACGAGATGCCCGTGGTGTCACCCCCCCGCGCGCACGAGAACGTTCATATTTATCGAGTGTAATTAAACGAATCGCTGAAAGTATGCTTTGCTAATATTAGTTAAATTATGGAAAAAACAACTGATTGAAATCGGTTGAGCCGTTCATACATCGCTACATATTTCGTGATGCAGTGGTGAGTATTTACGCGGGTTGTGGCGACACCGCCCGTTGCGCGGCGATGATGAAGCTGTGGTAGGACACGAAGTCATGGAGCCTGCTCCATCGAGTCCACGTTCCCGCTGCGTCACAACAATTCTACCGAACAAATTGCTGCACGTGTGCAGCGCACGCAAAGCGCAGTGTCGCACAGCGCACACGTTATAACGAGTACCACGAGCGCGTGTCCAGCATCCCTAAGCGGAAACAAAATTTGTTGAGACACAGATAAAATTAATTGCACTCCCCCCGGGTGTGTACCCCACTGCCCCACCGCCCCGCCAGCAGCTCACGTCTGCCGAGCCTTTGCTTTTAATTAAGGAACACCCAGGATTTTAATTTATAAAGAAAATTACGTATTTTTAATTACGAGTTGATAGTAAAGAGTTCACTTATTTTTACGTATTAATAAAATTTGCTGTAATTCGACCTGACTGGTTCATCGGGAGAGATAGCAAGAGTCCGAAGCTGCATAAGGTTTTAAAATCTGACTCAAGAGAACTGTTGGGAAAGAAAGAGTTACTGAATTAAAATCTACATTTTGCTCACCACCAGCACAATGTGCGCAGCGAGGCAGTCGTCACCATCAGCCTGTGACCGTCCACTGTTGGACACGGGCCTCTCTCAATAAAGTCCAAGTTCTTTTTTGTTCTAAACCGTGTGTTGTATGCTCTACTTATTGTCACATTCACTCTACTCTTGTTGTCAGAATGTCTCACCATCCAAACCACCATCAAAACAAAAGACTACAATAGTGGAAGAGATGGGAAACAAAGAGGTCACAATCGTAAAGCCACAAGGAATCGATATAGGTGTAATAAGAAAGATGCTAGAAATACTGTTTCGTGGAAAAGACATCAAACTGGAACTAAGGACACCAAAAAAAGGAGAGAAGATAAAAAACATTGAATCAGGAAAGCGGGATGAGGTAATAGTCATAGAAGGAGGGACAACCACATACGGCGACACTGTAAAGAGGCTGAAAGAAGGAATAAAAGGGACTGCGACCCTAGAAAGCATACAGGGGGTAAAAATGACGGCCAAGGGACATGTCCTTGTAAAAGTAGCAGAGAATGTGGAAGAGATGACAGAAAATAAAAGAGATGATGGGAGATAAAAAAGTAAGAAGGGCTGGGGGGGC
This sequence comes from Ornithoptera alexandrae, assembly GCA_029030555.1. Classification (NCBI taxonomy): domain Eukaryota; kingdom Metazoa; phylum Arthropoda; class Insecta; order Lepidoptera; family Papilionidae; genus Ornithoptera; species Ornithoptera alexandrae. The sequence goes on along the minus strand of JARDVY010000064.1, from coordinate 7,666,374 downwards.
CAAGAAAAAAGTGTTACATATTGAAGGAATAGACGGCTCGGTAGAAAAAGAGGAAGTTAAAGAAGATTTACAAACGACAAAGCTCATAAAAAACCTGGATAGCGTGGAGATCAGTTCACTGAGACCGATGGGCGGAGGAAATCAGACGGCAACGGTGATCATGGAAGAAAGATAAGAATAGAGCTAAATATATGCCACATACAAGAAAGGATAGAGCTGCTGAGATGCTTCACGTGCTGGGAATATGGCCACAAAGCAGAAAACTGCTGCGGGGAAGACTGCTCGGAAACGGGCCATATCGCAAACAACTGCAAAAATGAGTAATTCTGTCCTCTCTGTAGCAAAAAAGGACATAGGGCTGGCACCAGTAGATGCCCGCTCTTCTTGGAGGTCCTTGAAACTGCGAGGCGAAACCACTCTGTAATCTATGATAAAAATGGCAACTAACGTTTTATAAATAAACATAGACCGAGGCAAAGCTGCACACGACCTTTTCTTGGCAACCGCGAGTAGTATAAACGCGGATCTTGTGGTCCTATCAGAACCTAACAGGAAAATGGCGAAAGCTGCTGGATGGGAATGCGACAACAGAGGAGATGCAGCCCTAGTGATATTAAATAAGACAATGACGGTTTCAGAAATCTATAGAGGGAACGGGTTTATCGGCTTTAAGGTGAAGGACTTCACCGTGTTTAGCTGTTATATATCTCCAAACTGTACTTTTGAAGAGTTCAAAGTAGACGTCGATGAACTTTGGACAGTGCTTAAACAACAAAAGACACCCATCCTAGTGGCAGGAGACTTGAACTCGGCATCGAGAGCGTGGGGTAGCAAGGTAACCAACAAAAGGAGTCACTACCTACTGGAACTAGTGGCGAACCTTGACACCGTCATTATGAAGCAGGGGACGATTCCAACCTTTGAAAGAGGAGACAGAACGTAGAGGCCCGACATCACCATAGCCTCTGAAACGCTGACAGGCAAGATAAAGAACTGGCGAGTTTTTGACGAAGAGACTATGAGCGGACACAAATATATAGTGTACGAAATAAAACATGCACGGCCTCTACCGCAGCGCACTACACAAATGAAAAGGTGGAAACTGCAAAGGTTGGACATAGACAAGTTCAGCACGAGCTTGCAAAAAACGCAAATCTCAACTCCTATGGAACTGGTACAGGCCACGACGGGAGCATGTGACGCCTCTATGCCCAAAAGAAATAATAATAGTAAGAAAAAAGGAGTCTACTGGTGGAATAGTGAAATCGCGGAAGCAAGGAAAGGGTGTTTGGAAAGCAGAAGAAGGTAGGAAAAGGGAAAGACAAGGAAAGCAACGAAATAAATGAACTCAAAAAGAAGTACAAGCGAAGGGCGATAAATGGAGGGAAATATGCGAGAAAGTAGATAATGATGTATGGGGACTAGGATATAAAATAGTAACAAAAAAGCTGCGTGGAAATCCACCCACAAACATGAATATAGACAAAATCCAGGCTATAGCGGATGGCCTCTTCCCAGACCATAGAGACTTCGAACGTAAAATGAAACCACCACAGGAGTTCCCAGAGGTGACCGAGGAGGAGATCACCCGGCTAAAAGCACGCATAAAGCTGAAGAAAGCCCCCGGACCCGATCAGATTTCGCCGGAGATCTTGAGTCTAGCAATAGCAGTAATACCAGATAGGATAAGGCTTGTGCTGCAGAAAGTGTTGGAGTCTAGCGTTTTCCCCAACTGCTGGAAAACAGCTAGGCTAGTCCTGATTAGAAAACCAGGCAAACCCGCTGAAGATCCTGCGGGGCACAGGCCGTTGTGTCTACTGGACTGCTATGGGAAGCTTCTGGAGTCATTGATATTAGGCAGAATTGAAAAACACCTATTGGAGTCGGGCGGCCTACATGATTCACAATACGGGTTCAGAAAGGGGAGGTCTACAGTGGATGCAGTCAACAAGCTGCTGGAGATAGCGGAAGGCGTGAGACGAGGAACCCATAGGACCAAAAGAATCTGTGCAGTAGTGGCTCTCGATGTTCGAAATGTTTTCAACTCCGCATCGTGGGAACTCATCTTGGAGGAAATGGCCGCAAAAAGCATGCCACAACACTTATGCAATATCATAAACAGCTACCTCCAGGATAGATATATAACACTGACGGACGGCGCGGTAACGATCGTAGAAAAAAGGGTCACAGGTGGCGTTCCACAGGGCTTAATACTGGGGCCAACCTTATGGAACATACTATATGACGGGGTCCTACGAATGGAACTAGGAAAATGAGCACAACAGATAGGCTTCGCCGATGACCTGGCCCTGGTGGTCACCGCGAAAAAGGAATAAGAAGTCATGTCTATAGCAAACGTAGCCCTAGAAAGGATAAGTCGATGGATAGAGCAGAAGAGACTGCACTTGGCCCCGGAGAAGACTGAGGCAATCGTCCTAAGCGGTAGAAGAAGGCTGAGCGAAATCAACTTCACTGTTCAAGGCGTCAGGGTGGTGCCAGCAAACAGATTAAGATACCTCGGCATCTGGCTTGATAAAAGTCTAAACTTTGACAAACATATAGAAGAAGTGACTGGAAAAGCCGAAAGACTGGCGGCTGCCCTTGGCCAAATTATGCCCAGAAAAGGAGGGCCAAGATCAAGTAACCGCAGACTGTTGGCGTCCGCGATACAGTCCGTCATGCTATATAGAGCACCGGTGTGGGCGGGGGCCATGAGTGTTGCGAAATACAAGAGCTCGTATAGCAAATTGCAACGAAGGCTGGCAATACGTATCACTGGAGCCTACCACACCATCTCCCTGAACGCGGTTTTGGTGATAGCGGGCTTAATACTTATAGAACGGTTTGCTCAAGAAAGGCACCGCTCCTATCACGAAAAGGAAAGAACAAAAGAAGAAGAATGATCGCGTACGCTGACAGAATGGGACAAGATTGGCAAAAGGAGAGAAAAGGCACGTGGACTCGAAGAATCATACCCAACCTTAGACAATGAATACATAGAAAGCATGGAGAAGTAGAAAGACTGCTAACACAAGCGCTAAGTGGCCACGGAGTTTTTAACGCCTATCTCCATACAATAGGGAAAGCAGAAACTGACACTTGCCCATATTGTGAACATATAGACTCACCAGAGCATGCTCTGTTCGAATGCATCAAATTTGCAGAGGTGAGAGAGAAAAAGAAAACGATGGAAAAATAGGAGCGGAAAACGTGATGGAAAGAATGACGAAAAGTAAAGAAGGATGGGACAAATATGCAGAAATGCTTAAGGAAATAATAAGAGTAAGGGAAAAAGATGAAAGGCATAGACAAGAAGCTGTAAGATAAAAGGCAAAAGCCTCCCTGAAGTAATGCACAAGCGGTTCCAGAGAGGATAGGAGAGAAAACGGAAGGGGGTTTTAGTCCATAGGCTACTGAGCAAAGTGCTCAGCAGAGTCGGGCATACCATAAGGCCCGGGCCCATGGCTATTCATGAGGATTTCCCCCTACCCACGAAAAAAAAAACAGATTAAGTGATGAGAAAGAGACTTGAATGTGGTCATTACAATTGTGCAAGTGATTAATACTAAGGCATAGATTTATGAGTAAAATGAGACTTAATTATATTTTAATGTCTGTAAGTTACGTCTAGTCGGAATAGGTGGAGACTTTATAGATACATTATCATTTTCAGGGTCTGATGAATCGGAAGTGCAAGTCACTTTAGAAATATAAGTATTAGGCGTTCTCTGATTATTACAATTTTTATTATAAATTCTTATGCAACATTTTGGAGTTGTGGAAAATATATATCTTTTGCTTTTGAATAGTAAATAGATCAAGGACATGACCGATAGTACATATGTTAGAGATACATAATGGATGCTATACCTCTCTAAATGAGAAGGTTCAGTTATTTTATTTAACTGTTTCTCAAAATCGCTAGATGAGTGCTGGCTTTTATCAAGGAATCAAAACTATTAAATTCTGTCAGTTTCACGATAGGAACTTAAGGAATCTTATCATTCAAGGTTATGCGAGCGCACCAATCGTCACTGATTATATTAAAATTAGATATAGAAGTTGTAATATTAGATGTTATACTATCAATAGGCATAAAAGTTAGTGTCTTATAAAATGCTTTACACGATTTTGGCAAATGTAAAATTCCTGTACCAAATATGGTCTCATCATGATCCTTTAAATCGTTGTTACACATTACATGAATTTTACCTGGTTCTAATTGAACGAAAATCCATCTGCTATAGATTTAGATGACTCCATCCCGTATTGTTCTGAAATATTACGATTGTCAAAATTTGATGACAACTTGCTCGATATACGAAATGTGGAGCGGGAATTATATACCTTTCAAAGTACTTCAAGTGAAAATCACATATTTACACATTTATACTTACGCGTGCATCATTATGACGAAGTGTCATATAAAAATATTTGTAATGCGCTTAGAGACTATCGTGATATGATCACGACGTGGTATTCGGAAGAGAAAGAGTGATATGTCTGACTTTCAGTGTCCATTTAATAAAATATCATTTACTAAAATATATAACGTGTTAAATTTCATTTTTCATCAAACAGGTGTAAAAATACACGTATATCATAATAATATACTATTTCCTACTCCCATTGAAGTCCCTCGTATACTAAGAGACAATCACGACTCTCCCTCAGCGGGACACCCGGGTATCTCTCGCATGTATGAGAGATTAAAGTTTCAGTTCTGGTGGCAAAATATGCGTCAAGACATAAAACTGCAAGTCGTGTCAAGTTAACAAGCCTTTGCGTCATTCTAACAAAGCTACTATGATTATATATATCCCACCGATCCTATCGATCCACCGGGCCGGCCCGCGGCGAAGGGCTGGCCGAAGTGGCCGCTCCAGGTTCGAGCAACAGTTGGATAACTGGAGCTCACCGGAGCGGCCGGGGGTGCAGCGGCGGCTTTATGCTACCTTTTGCGGCCAGGCTGCAGGGGCGGTTTCATACTGCCCTTTGGAAGCCGAGGTGGAGTTGCGGAGGAAGTACCTTCTGCGACGGAACGGTGTCGCACCGGCGATGCGGCGGCGGCGGGGCCGCGGGGGAAGTGGAGTGTCGGTATTGCGATGCGCCGTTCTCCCTATTCTCAGCGGCCATTGACGGGTAGCGGCGGGCCCGACATCTCTCCGCCGCATGGAGCCCGGAGAGATTTTCTCCCGTGGCTTCCATGGTCTCCGGGCGACGGGTTCGGGGGAACGACTGCAGGAGGCCGAGGAGGGGCGCGCTGCATGTTCCAGCGTGCCCCTGGAATAGGGACGGGTCGTCCCTCCCTCCCGAGGTGAGCTGCGAAAGCCGCCAGCGTCGGCAGGGTCGCGGTTGCGAGCGAAAGTGTTCCCGTGACCCTGCCATCGGGCGATGAGGCGGAGCATAGTGGGGATTTTAGTCGGTGCAAGTCCGATATAACTCGTCCTTGCCCCTACGAGGACGAGTATGCGTAGGCATTTCCCCCACGTAAAACAAAAAAAACCCGAACCAGTACAGGTAAACGCGACCCTCTATTCGTATAGAGGGTCGCGTTTACCTGTACTGGTATTCGAATACAGAATGTGTGACTTCCACAATAAAATTTTCAGTAACCTAGATATGTCCTCATGCACCCACACTGCTTATAAAGACAAAGTAAATAAAAATACTGTGCAACAATGCATAAATGTTCCCCTTAGATTTCGTGTGTCTCGTAGTTTTTAATTTTATGTAAATTGTTTGCTTCACACTAAAATTTGATTTCACTTGCAACCATAATCCGTGCGCATGCTTCGAATAACTATTCATTGAAGTCGCGCTGTCACGTTGCGTGAACCGAAACGTCTCGGCGGGACCGTCTAAGGAAGCAATTGTAATTATTTTTATGAATATTCACTTGTGTTTTTTGGACTTATTGTTTCTGTTTGTCTAAAATGAAGAAAATAAATAAAATATTGTAAATCTCCACCGGCCCGGAGCGGCGTCCGCTCCTCCAGCGCACTAGTCCAGCGCGGGGACCGGTGGTTACGGACGGGGGGAGAGGGCGGTGCGCAATTTCACTGCAACGCCGCCGCGGGCACGCTGCTGATCCGCAAGCATCCTGCAGCCCGAACGGATGCAGCGACTTCAATTCTGCGGAGCAACTTTACGCAAGTGGTTATTTTACCTGGTTACTCAAATACGTGTCCGCCTTTACCTGACCGACCGCTTGCGCAGAGAGCTGCGGCCAGGTGTACTCGCGGTACAGTTGCTTATGAACATCCCAATGAGTGCATGTTCGAGATATCTTACCAACGCAGAGAGAACTTTTAGTTTCCTCCTTGGAGCGGCTGGCGGCTGCAGGCTGATGGCTGGTGGCTGGTGGCTGGCAGCTGGCGGCTGGCGACGCGACCCCTCAACGCACTGTCACCACGATCACAATTCGTCAGGACAATTTACTACAACGAGAACATTATAATCAATTGACTGGTTCCATTAAATTGAACATGGCGCTGCACTGCAGCCAACGGGGCGGGCATCAGCAGGCAATATATTGTTCAGTATTCATTAGCAACCACCCGGCTCATTAATACGTCTTAATGTTATTGAATTGAAAGGCTATGCAACCCCGGCCGTCACCACAGCCCGCGTGTAGCTGCAGCGGCGGCCGCTGCAACCTGCGCGTGAGGGTTAGCCTCCAACGGTACGAGTGCATACACCTGATGTCGTTGGCGATGTAGTGCATCCTTGCTAACTGCATTGTCTCCAATGTTTTACGATCACGAGTCTTTCTGTTTTCTGAAGATGTTAAGCGCTTGAAAATCGTTTTTGTGTCTTACAGCTCATCTAATACTAGGCTCGTGGACCCGGGACAACGGCCTGTTGCAGTCGCGAGTGAGTGAACTGAAAATGTTATATAGCTTCGGCACGCGGCGCACAACACGCAGCTTGCGGCACGAAGCACGAGGCAAGCAGCATGCTGCACGCAGCACGAGGCAAGCAGCACGCGGCACGCAGCACGATGCATGCAGCACGGGGAACGCAGCACGCGGCACGCGGCGCGGTACAGGCGGCGCGCAACACGCAGCACGCGACACGCGGCGTGCAACACGCAGCACGCGACACGCGGCGTGCAACACGCAGCACGCGGCCCGCGGCGCGCGACGCGCCAAGTATTTTAATTAAGTAAAGTTTACTCGCAAGTAAAGCTTCCGATAACATCGCAACATTCCGTCAGTTAGAAGTATTCAGCGGGGATTCCGGAAGTGCTCCGAAACACTTTGATTAGTTTAAAACGTTTCCGTTTAACCGATAAAAACATTGATCGTATAGTTTTCTTAAAGGAAATACCGACGGAAGAATGTATTTACAGAAACTGACGAATCTAAATAGTTGTTGTTATTGTTGTTGCTGCAGTTGTTCTAGTAGGGTTTTCATGCTGAGCAGTGTAATAAGGTGTCGTGTAAGAAGCCAGGCCGCGCCGGCGCAGGGGTGCGGGGCGCGCGAACAGTTGGCTAAGCCGCTTTGCCGCTTTGCCGTTGCGCCGTGCGGCGCCCTGCAAAGCGCTGCAAATTATTCACTAATCCGCGGGCGGATTTCAGACGTTGTTTTCTACTTTTTCTGATTCTCAATTTGAATATCGCTAGCTTCCGGATCCGAAAAGGATCGCGTTGCCTAAACTTTTGTAATAAAGTTACCTTTAGGTTCTTCAGTAGGTTCGCGCACGGAGTCGCGCGAGCGCCCCTGCATACACATCAACTTGCCCGTGTAAGCGACAGAATAAGTTCACTAATTAACAAAATCATCCCTCACCCCCCTACAAGTTCAAATATTAAAGTTTCGAGTGAACGTGAAAATCTTAAATATTTAATGTCGTTTTCCCGATTAAATTTTCTATTTCCTACTAAAGTTAAAACTTTTTAGTCGACTCAGAATGAAACTGTACACTTTGCTCTACTGTGCATTGTATTGCAGATAATAAAGGCTTTATTTTACAACTTTCCTCACGTGTTTTCAAGTGATCGTAATTAATACGTATATTACAATCTGTTCAAACGTTTCGGGGAAGTAACTAATAGTACTCTACGAAGTGATGGAACAATCTCCCTCCTCCCCTGAGAGACTTAAAGACGGTTAATAGCTTCAAAGTTAGATATAAATCATGACTTATAACGGAGCAAAAAAAAATAATCTGTAACCCAACTATCTTCGGGGTATGTTGCGGCAGTCCCAGCAGTTCCCGCTGGCGTTTGTTTTGTGTGCTTCTTCACGTTTATTTTCATGTTTTGTTATATTATGTATATATAAAAAGAAATTAAATATCTGTCCAATGTAATGCTTTGTTTTCCTCTTGGTGGTATCTCTTGCATTCAACACTGCACTCAGTTAGGGCGGTGTGTACGGGCACAATCAAACGGCAGCGCTGATAGTCAGTTTGGTGGGTGCATGCCCGCATGCAGACTGAGCCTAGTCCATGTTTGTCCAGTTACATTGTGTGTAAATTATTTTATATGTATGAAAAAAAGAAAACAGGTATTGGACAAATAAAACATTTCTTTCTTACTGTGGTTTGTTTTGTTTGTGTCAGTGTTCGCGTACAGCGATCACCTGGGACGGAGTGATGATCTGCGCGGACGTTGTGCGGAAGTTTAATTGCCCGATGAGCAGCGGAGTAGTGCGCGGGCTGTGCCGGGGCGGTGCGGGGGCTGTGCGCGGGCTGTGCGGGGGGCCCGGCGACTCGCACAACAAAGCTTATTGCGTGTCGGCGAGCAGCGGGAGGCGGGCGGCGGGCGGCGGGCGGCGGGCCGCAATCCAGCGGTAACTTGTATCTCCCCGGGTACCGAGGGGCCGGTGCGGTCGTCCGGAAGTTTCGATGGATTTAATTATAAATTGAGATGATGTAGTTTAATCATATAAATGTACTTCTGACGGCTCCTCAATTTATCCGGATCGGACGGGGGCTTTGCCGGCACCTGTTCTTTTGGAACAAACTACTGTGTATCGTGTCCGGTGCCACAATTCAAAGAATTAAAATCGTGGTCAGGATTTTCAAACCCACTTCACTAACCTTATTAATACCATTATTATTATTCCTTTATAATGTATTGAAGGTTTCGTTTTGTTCAATAACGTATCATTGGCTATTAAATAGTGGTTTGAGGAGAGAGGTAATTGTAATTGTACATAGTAATTTACATATCATACACCCCCTGCGCGCTGCACGAACCATCCTGTGGCTTAGCGGTAACACGAGTGGTGATTTCAACCTGTATACACCTATAAGTACAAGAATCCGTCCGCACCCTCGTCGTACACGTGTACACGTATAACTGTTTAATCTTGAGTAAATGATGCTACGTGTGTATTTGTTCGTCTAAACAGCAAGCACAGCCTGCATAACGGCGACTGAAGGCTTGCTGCCTCACCGAGTCTGCGGGCGAATTGAAACGCAATCAAAAGTGGCAGCGGCTGCCCGACGGCCCGCGGAAACAATACGAATCAAACAAGTCGGAATTGAATCACAAAACCCTTCGCCGTGGCCGTAACGAGTCAATTGTGAGCGGCGGGCGCGCCGGAGGCACCGCGCGCGCGCCGCCTCTGTATTCAGTTCGCGAAACAAAGCTGTTGCATAAATTAAAAACTTGTCTTCGCGTTTTCTTTTCGATATTATTTTAAGCAGTGTTCGGGGCGTCGGCAGAGAAACTTCCCAGCGGGCAGACAGCGGCGAGTCGACAATGGCAACACTGGTATTGTTAGTAAGTTCACTAATTCTCCACAAAAAGATAATCAAGCAGCTCGCAGTATGTAAGTATAAAACTAACAACCATTACGCGCATAACACCAGTAACGTCATATGTTGGAGTCGAGATTAATAAAGAAGCCGGAACCTGTTCTAAACTATAAAAAAGTAAATATCCTCAAGTTATCCTTTAAGTGGTTTGTTGTTACTTAAAAGGTCCGCTCGCGATCCCGCGAACAGTCCCGGCGCCCCGGCCGGCTGGCGGCGCGGCGCAACCTGCGACACGGTTATCCAATTACACTTTAATACTTCGCGCAGGGGTCGAGGGGAGGGAGAGGAGCATATGCAAAGTGCAAAGGGAGCGGTTGCATTACGACTGAATCACAGGGTACAAATAGCTGTAGCAATAAACCATTACCATAATCATAACCTATCCGGTTGTTGTGTCAACTGGCCCGCTCTTACCAGCAGAGGACGTGTGTCGGCTAATTGCCACGGAGCACTGTATACCCGGCATGATTACTTTGTTGGTATCATGAGTAACTGCTCGACTCTACAGAGTTCAACCCACACATGGGAAAATAATACGTAAGATGTTAGGTCAGGAGCGCCAAAAGACAAATGAACCTCTTCACAAATGACGTCACTCGATTATTTCTTCCCTTTTATATAAGCACTAGCTGAGCGCGCGGCTGCGCTCGTCACCAGCTCGGACGAAGTGCAGCTTGATTTCTAACTAAATATTTATTATTCCTTACCAATAGGATGTGGATGAATTTCCACATCTCTGATGTGTGCGCTCGGTACTGCGCGACACCGAATTTATTTTTTACCGCAACATCGTTTAAGTATCCTGTAATGTATATATAGATTTGACACGCCACTGAAACTGTTGTGACTTCATTATCATGTAAGCGAGGGTAGAGCGGCTCGGTCCTCGCAAGGGAATCGCTCTCAACATTCCAGAAAATGGTCTGCCACCACCTTCCCTCTTTCCTCTCTGCTCCAATTTTTAATAGCTACAATGTTCGGTACCCGCAGCCGGTACTTGATGACAAATCTCAAAGATATTATTTTTAAGAGTGCCGCTGAAGCGCAGTACAATTGATGAAATGATCTAAGAGAGTTTCCGGTATCGGTGCGAGGATTCCCAATTTGTTATTTTCGCAATATTATTTCTGACAATTCCCGTTCTCATCCGGCGCAGTACCCCCGCCGCGCGCGCTCTGCAACACAAAGCCCGCGCTCATCTCAATAAGCGGGGATGTTACCCTTAGCAATATTTTATTCCCATGCAGAATTTGTGCTTTGTGATTATTTACATATTTTAAAACATTTCTTTACAAATACAAAATCAGTACAGAACACACGTTCTTTAACCACCGATAGAACATAACTTGTGTGACCGCACCCTAAACATTACAATAAAAATAACAAGCTTATCTTAGTTATTTTATTTTACGATAAGGGTGTAGTACATTACAAATTGTTATAAATTTGAAAATAATTTCAAGGGACGTTTTACTCACTGTGCGTTCAGTGGCATGTTGTCATTCTATCCACCCGGAGGCCTTGCAGCGTCGCGTGGGGCGGGCGCAAGTGCTCCGAGTTCGTTCGTTACCGATGCACTTGTCGGTGCGGCTGCGTCCTACAACTTGATAAAAGCCGCGCGCAGCTCGAGCCGACCGCGTAATGACTCAGGCTAAGCCGATTATGGGGCTCGCAAGTTGTCTGCTGCTAATGCGTCCCTCTCGCTGCAGGGTTACCTAATGCCGGCCCGGCTCGTCGCTCGTCGCTCGCCGCTCGCCGCTCGCCGCAGCGTTGTTAGCTTACTGACGATTGTTTATACCGCAAACTGCTATTACTATATGTTGCTTTACACTTAACGTTATCAGTTGCACCCGTGAAGTGCGGTGTTGCAATTGTCTGATGGCATGTCCAATGCAGTAGTTAGCTACTCCCGCGCTACCTAGTGAATTGAAATTATCAATGTTCCCGTCCTTACGTCGCCGCTCGCTTTACCCATAACTTGAAGCAACACCCCTTCAGGAACTGGTTCTAAACGTTACAAAGTTATATATACTTATTGGTTAAATTTTATTTTCTTCCATAATATTTAAACGTTTTGTAAACTCACCGGAGGAAAGTCATTAACAAAGTATTTTCATAGTAACAGTGAAAATTTTTGTTTATGTGAAAAACGTATTAATTTCACCGCACGGCGGCTTGCAGACGCACCCTATGCACATGCGCATGCTATGCACCATGTGCAACCGGAAGCCCGTTCGTGAACGTAAGCACCTAGATGTAGGCATAATTTACTTTAGGAAAAAAATATAACACATGACAGTTGTAGTTAGTAAAATGTAAGAATTTTTTTAAATTGTGGCTTACTTGTGTGTGACAGTTATTCAACAAGAGTATAGCGCGTGCGCAACGTTTGACTGCGGCGGCGGTGCAGACGTCGACGCGGCGCATTGCATCGCGTTGCGTTGCGTTGCGTTTCATTCGATGCACATATATAAAAACCATTCCGGTTCGTTTTTTGCATCGCGCCCCGCGACCTGCTATCACCCTCGCCCCACCGACGTTTATTTATGTAAATTAGCGGTGCGTTGGATTCCACCGCGGGCCGGTGTCGTAGCACGCACGCACACACGCACGCACACACGCACACACACAATCGCAGAGAATGGTTGCTTTATTTATTTTCAACACTTGTTCTCTGCACGAATTTTGAGTATGCGCACCTCCTCCCCCGCCGCGGCCAGTTTGCATGCAAGTGCTAGTACATTAAATCTACAACTTACCTCCAACAGAGCGGAGGGGTGGGAGTACTCGCACGAGTCTGTGTGCAGTGCGGCCGGACACGTGTACACCAACCTGGGCGCGTAACGACCGACGCGATCGGCTGAATTAAAGCCAGTCGCGCTCCCATTACCTGAACGACACCGACAAATCGACTTCGAATCAATAACCCTGAAATAGCCTCTCCGTCAATACAAGGAACTCGGAAAAAGTTTCACTTGATTTATGTGCGGCGGCGGGGCGGAGCCGGCGCGCGGCTGATGATGGACGATAATCGCCTGTACTCTTGGGGCTCCAGAACTTTCGCAGCGGGAAAGTGTTTTTACAGAATCACGGCTTTTAATCTCGCGAGGAAACTCTCAACTAATGACAGTTGTAAGTGGTTCAGTGGTTAGCTGTTAGCGGACGCGGCGGCGACAGCGCCGCGCGACGTGGACGTGGACGCTCCTTACAAACATCATCTCGGTGCTTGTTATGCAGCAGTGCACGGCAGGTGGACATTACACTAATGTGTTGCGTGCTTTACAGCAAAAGTGGTACGTAACAAGATGCGCGCGTGCGCGTGTGTGTGCGCGTGTGTGCGTGTGTCCACCGCGCCGGTGCTCGCGTGCATTGCCGTAAAGTGGATGAATGCAGCGAATGAAGTACGTACTTATGCAATGAATTAATAAGTTTTAATAAAATTCATATCTGAAATGATGCTTATAAGTTTTCAAGTATAAATACCATTTTGAATTCTGTCCCGTGGCATGACTCGTGAAATCCAAGCGGTGTTTGGTGCAGCGCACGCGCCGCTACTGCTGCACGTCTCATAGGCCGTGCTCTGTGCTTTTGTGTTTTCTTTGACCTTTGACAAAAACGTCATGGGGAATATGCGGAAAGATAATTACTATTTTTGTAGCGAAAATAATAATAAAAAAAATAAGAAATGCATGAAAATGACATAATTATTAAAGTTAGGTTTATAAAGGACTCAGTAAGATTCATTTTGTATGTCCTTATGTAGAAATCCTTCCGGGTTTTCTGTATGTGGCTCTGTGTAACATCTAAATGACGCCTCGTTATTGTGAAGAGACAAAACGCTCACTTATTATCTGGTGTTAACGCTAAGAATCTCGTCGTGTCGTGTAAATAATTTAATTCCTGCGTCAAACAATCGTGAATCGATTGTTGCTTGACGCAGGACCAGAACCTCAGACATCCGGTTACGGTTCGCAGCGCGTCGCAAACCTCATCGAGTTTTTTTCAACCCGCACCCCACACGCGCCGACACCTAATACCGCGAGCAAATGTTTTCGCAGCAGCGGGCCCGCACTCCAGCCCCCACCCTCAGCCCGCTCCGGCT
>JARDVY010000064.1:7620000-7647500 GCA_029030555.1 Ornithoptera alexandrae | reverse complement strand
AGACGTTCGAAAGCAAAACTTGTTTCAACTTCAACAATGTATGTTAAGATTTGCCGAAGCCTTCGCGACTCACTAGCAGCCCCTACGCGCGCCGGATGGTGATAACGGTGGTGATGTGCGGGCGTCGTCGTCGATGTTACTTTTTTATTTTATTTTCTATTCATTTCGCCTTCGTCGTGTTTACGACTATTGCTTGCTGCAATTAGGTATTTATTCTGCGCGTTCGTGACAGTGGGCGCAATACTCTCACCCTTTAAACAACATTGTAAATGTATATTGCGCTCATTTCTGCCGACAAGTATCCTTCAACATTTTATTTGTAGATCATTTTTAGAAACATTTTCACTTGGTATTATTTACGCGGTTACTATAGTAACGGTTTTACAGAAAGTGATTTGCGGTGTAATTTTGTATTACCCATCTCCTTGGCCGCGCTGCCCCGGCTGGCCCCGGCTGGCTCCGGCTGGCCCTGGCTGGCCCTGGCTGGCCCCGCACATCCAACACGTTCTGTCCAACGCGTCGCTACTATTTACTTGCCTAACTTAATGCATATGCAGAGAGCATCTGCTTGTTTTGTACCGCTTGTAGCGACCGCGGTTCAGTGTAAATCAAATTAATTACAAAGAGTACTATTATATTATAAAGAGGCACCCTTAGCTGCCCCACCCACACCCCCACATAACGAGTAGTCTTCTTTGTACCGCACGCAACGCATTTAACGCTGGCCCAGTTAGCTCGCCGAATGTAACAGGCGAGCGCTGTCCGCCTGTCCGCCTGTCCGCCTGTCCGCCTGTCCGCCTGTCCGCCTGTCCGCCTGTCCGCCTGTCCGCCTGTCCGCCTGTCCGCCTGTCCGCCTGTCCGCCTGTCCGCCTGTCCGCCTGTCCGCCTGTCCGCCTGTCCGCCTGTCCGCCTGTCCGCCTGTCCGCCTGTCCGCCTGTCCGCCTGTCCGCCTGTCCGCCTGTCCGCCTGTCCGCCTGTCCGCCTGTCCGCCTGTCCGCCTGTCCGCCTGTCCGCCTGTCCGCCTGTCCGCCTGTCCGCCTGTCCGCCTGTCCGCCTGTCCGCCTGTCCGCCTGTCCGCCTGTCCGCCTGTCCGCCTGTCCGCCTGTCCGCCTGTCCGCCTGTCCGCCTGTCCGCCTGTCCGCCTGTCCGCCTGTCCGCCTGTCCGCCTGTCCGCCTGTCCGCCTGTCCGCCTGTCCGCCTGTCCGCCTGTCCGCCTGTCCGCCTGTCCGCCTGTCCGCCTGTCCGCCTGTCCGCCTGTCCGCCTGTCCGCCTGTCCGCCTGTCCGCCTGTCCGCCTGTCCGCCTGTCCGCCTGTCCGCCTGTCCGCCTGTCCGCCTGTCCGCCTGTCCGCCTGTCCGCCTGTCCGCCTGTCCGCCTGTCCGCCTGTCCGCCTGTCCGCCTGTCCGCCTGTCCGCCTGTCCGCCTGTCCGCCTGTCCGCCTGTCCGCCTGTCCGCCTGTCCGCCTGTCCGCCTGTCCGCCTGTCCGCCTGTCCGCCTGTCCGCCTGTCCGCCTGTCCGCCTGTCCGCCTGTCCGCCTGTCCGCCTGTCCGCCTGTCCGCCTGTCCGCCTGTCCGCCTGTCCGCCTGTCCGCCTGTCCGCCTGTCCGCCTGTCCGCCTGTCCGCCTGTCCGCCTGTCCGCCTGTCCGCCTGTCCGCCTGTCCGCCTGTCCGCCTGTCCGCCTGTCCGCCTGTCCGCCTGTCCGCCTGTCCGCCTGTCCGCCTGTCCGCCTGTCCGCCTGTCCGCCTGTCCGCCTGTCCGCCTGTCCGCCTGTCCGCCTGTCCGCCTGTCCGCCTGTCCGCCTGTCCGCCTGTCCGTTTTGCATCCCATGACGCCTCGCTTCCGACCATGGCACGCACCACTGCCGGCAGCGAAAGGTCACTCCCTATCGCCGTTACGAGTGCGGTACTATCCCCCCCGAATAGCGGGCAATAGGCCAAGGTATGCGACGATGTGTCCACCGGGTGTCCACACTCGTCCGTCCTACCACTACAATAACGCAACTGCAGATATCTCTCAAAGCAACCGCGCCCCGTGAGTATCTGCATCAGGCGGAAATTGAGGATTCCGCAGTTCCAGTCCGCCCAGTTCGCAAGAACCGGCCGAACGGCCTCCACGGTGAGGTGATCGTGCGTCGGGTCTCGGATTCGCGCTCTGAGACCCGAACCACCTCCCGTCGCGCCCCCCGGCGCTACCTCGCCTCCTGGTCCGGCGACGGATGCTCGCTCCGTTCGAGGGCGTTCTTCCGCCGCCAGTAAACACGCGCCAGTGACTCAGCATCAAGTTCCCTGGGCGGCGTCCCGGCGTGGATGCATGCCGCCTCGAAGGGGACGGTACGGCAACTGCGTACGACCCGCATGGCCATGACGCGCTGCGTGATCGCGGCAGAGTGCGGCCGCGTGGCACGACGCCGTTAAGCATCACCTTTTACATCAGTACTCGATCTTAATGTACCGAAACAACGTAACGACACCAACAAACTGTGAACTCAGTACACATTTCTCAATATATTTGTTTGTAATCTGTTGCCAAAACTTATTTCACTCACTGTTTATTACACTTGGCAAAATCTTAACCTGCGGTAACCCTTGGGAGTCTAAATCCGGAAAAGGCACCTGGTAGCCCTTACTGCGGGTGGCTCGGTGCCCCTGAGTGCGCTCCGGTTGTTATAACGTTTACTCGGAAGTGGTGTCACCGAATTAAGAACAGAAGAGGGTGAGCAGAACGGATTTATCTTATCGGATACGGAAATAGAATGAGAGCTTTAATATTTTCTTTAAATTAAGAGATAAGCCGAACATTCAATCCCCGCACAATACCCACTCGAAAAGTTCCGATAGGAGGTGGAGTCCCGAGCGTCGGGTGCCGGGCGCCGGGTGGCCGGGTGCCGGGTGCCGGGCGCCGGGTGCCGTGCGCCGGGAGCCGGGTGCCGTGCGCCGGGTGCCGGGTGCCGGGTGCTGGGTGCCGGGTGCCGGGCGCCGGGTGCTGGGTGTCGGGTGTCGGGTGTCGGGTGTCGGGTGTCGGGTGTCGGGTGTCGGGTGTCGGGTGTCGGGTGCCGGGTGCCGGGTGCCGGGCGCCGGGTGCCGGGTGCCGGGCGCCGGGTGCCGTGCGCCGGGTGCCGGGTGCCGGGTGCTGGGTGTCGGGTGTCGGGTGCCGGGTGTCGGGTGTCGGGTGTCGGGTGTCGGGTGTCGGGTGTCGGGTGCCGGGCGCTGGGTTCCGGGTGCCGGGTGCCGGGTGTCGGGTGTCGGGTGCCGGGTGCTGGGCGCCGGGTGCTGGGTGTCGGGTGTCGGGTGTCGGGTGTCGGGTGTCGGCTGTTGGGTGCCGGGTGCCGGGTGCCGGGCGCCGGGTGCCGGGTGCCGGGCGCCGGGTGCCGGGTGCCGGGCGCCGGGTGCCGTGCGCCGGGTGCCGGGTGCCGGGTGCTGGGTGTCGGGTGTCGGGTGTCGGGTGTCGGGTGTCGGGTGTCGGGTGTCGGGTGTCGGGTGTCGGGTGTCGGGTGCCGGGCGCTGGGTGCCGGGTGCCGGGTGCCGGGCGCCGGGTGCTGGGTGTCGGGTGTCGGGTGTCGGGTGTCGGGTGTCGGGTGAAGGGTGCTGTGTGTCGGGTGTCGGGTGTCGGGTGTCGGGTGTCGGGTGCCGGGCGCCGGGTGCCGGGTGCCGGGTGCCGGGTTCCGGGTGCTGGGTGTCGGGTGTTGGGTGTCGGGTGTCGGGTGTGGGTGTCGGGTGCCGGGCGTCGGGCGCCGGGTGCCGGGTGCCGGGCGCCGGGCGCCGGGTGCCGTGCGCCGGGTGCCGGGTGCCGGGTGCTGGGTGCCGGGTGCCGGGTGCCGGGCGCCGGGTGCCGTGCGCCGGGTGCCGGGTGTCGGGTGTGGGTGTCGGGTGCCGGGCGTCGGGCGCCGGGTGCCGGGTGCCGGGCGCCGGGCGCCGGGTGCCGTGCGCCGGTTGCCGGGTGCCGGGTGCTGGGTGCCGGGTGCCGGGTGGCGGGCGCCGGGTGCCGTGCGCCGGGTGCCGGGTGCCGGGTGCTGGGTGTCGGGTGTCGGGTGTCGGGTGTCGGGTGTCGGGTGTCGGGTGTCGGGTGTCGGGTGTCGGGTGTCGGGTGCTGGATGCCGAGTGTCGGGTGCCGGGTGCTGGGTGTCGGGTGCCGGGTGCCGGGTGCCGGGTGCCGGGTGCTGGGTGTCGGGTGTTGGGTGTCGGGTGTCGGGTGTGGGTGTCGGGTGCTGGGCGTCGGGCGCCGGATGCTGGGTGTCGGGTGTCGGGTGTCGGGTGTCGGGTGTCGGGTGTCGGGTGCTGGATGCCGAGTGTCGGGTGCCGGGTGCTGGGTGTCGGGTGCTGGGTGCCGGGTGTCGGGTGTTGGGTGTCGGGTGTCGGCCGCTGGGTGCCGGGTGCCGGGTGCCGGGTGCCGGGTGCCGGGTGCCGGGTGCCGGGTGCCGGGTGCCGGGTGCCGGGTGCCGGGTGCCGGGTGCCGGGTGCCGGGTGCCGGGTGCCGGGTGCCGGGTGCCGGGTGCCGGGTGCCGGGTGCCGGGTGCCGAGTGCCGGGTGCAGGGTGCCGGGTGCAGGGTTCCGGGCGCCGGGTGCCGGGTGTCGGGTGCCGGGTGTCGGGTGCGCAAGAACTCCCGGCGGGTCTGACGGGTGCCACTGTTCCGGGAAATTAAGTTTGCGGGCGCGAAGTTAACGGGGCCGGGTGCTGCGGACAAGTGGATTACTAACTTTTTATTAGTTGGGAAGTTAGGTAACAGGTATAGATAAAACCTAGATGTTATTCAAAGTAGAATTATGTGTGAACTAACACTACAAACCATGACCAGCCCGCCAACTAGCCTACATCACTGGAGATAAAGGAGGAAACAGCGCTGTACCGTTCCGAGGGATTGACGGATGGATGTCTACGGCGAGTGCAGTGCGGCGCTGCACAACGCTGCATAGCGCTGCACAACGCTGCAGCCGAGGTGTATACTAATTACTTTTACTCACGTTTCAGAGAAAACAAACCAGGTGAGAACGTGACAACTTGTGAAAGTTACAAACTTATGCAACGATGTTATCCACAAGTTAAGTACTTGTTCTAACTCCTAACTCATTCGATGCGCCAACCGGAAGTGAATCGATAACAAGCCCGTCAGTACAGTTTGTTACCATTCACATTATTTTTAAATTCAATTCAATGCAGTAGTGTCGCCGTCGGCTCCACAATAGTACGAGTAGAACAATAAACAACAAGCAATTTCGGACAAGAGCGGATATTTAAGAAGAATCTAGACCTTGTACACACGTTACCCATGAACTGCTCAATGACTTGTTCAAGTATCTACTAGACGACCGCTGGTGCGGCCAGCAGTGTGGCTGACCAGTCAGTTTGTCGCTCAGTGCTCGGTGCTCGGGTGCGTTTGTAAACATGGCATTGCATATGCAACTGTTTCCGCAAAGACGTATATTTTGTGGCGCGTCGAGTGATGTAGATCGTTGGTAGCATTTAGAACTTATAAATTAAAAAGTACCCACGCATCGACGACTTCTTCACGACAGTATCGGGGGAATTCCGTTCTAGCTTCTGTTCGATATTCACCCACCTCCCCTCCCACCCACAGTTCCACCGCAGGAAATGATGACCTTTGTTATTCATACTCCACCACTCATCGTTAGGGGACCTCCTCTAATGACTTTCCACTTAAAATCTCAACGTTTAAAGTGTAAGTCATTAGTTTTTAGCTTCCTGTTACATTCAAAAGAATTTTTAAATGTTTTTGTACCGTAGCGATGTTCACGTGATGACACCAGGGATATCCCATGCCGAAATGGTTTTAATTAGAATGATAAACACTGCACAGCATCACATTGCGCTCTCCGCTAGTGGGGTAGCGCGACTGAACGTGTTCCATGTACGCAAGGGTGTCGGGGGCGGCGCGGCGCCCTGTCCCGTGCACGCCGTCGCCACACTGTCACGGACACTGGTACGTACACGTCCGGTTTGCTTGCTGGCTCCATCATTCAAATACAGTTCGTTGTTGGTGATTCACCGATTCCGTACATCATACGACAGAGATGCAGAGGTACATTAATTAAAGTAAAGCGGTGCCCGCGTGGGCACGCGCACAGACCGGGCGGCCGCGGGCGGGGCGCGGGCACCGCGCGGATGCTGCGATGCGAGGTTTCTTTGTAACTAGGACTGGAAGGATGCATGGGGCGCCACCACCGGGACTCGATCCGGACTACTTTTTACTACTAATTGCCGTTACTTAACATCGTGTTTAGCATTTATTTTAATGAGGTATAACAACACCGTTGGCGGTGTAAACATTCCTCAACAGGAAAAAGTTCAACAACAGAATATTTATTTGATGGTAAGCTATGTGCTCGCTGTAACAACACCTCAGTTGGAATGTTTACACAACACCGCATAGATATGGTGAAGCGCATCTCCTCATTCCAGTAATCTTACTAGATGCAACGCACTTTACTGTGGAACACCATAAAGTTTACACACACACTAGGTCTAGCGGATACAGACAAGCGTTACGTTATTCACACAGGATATCCGGTAAGAGTGTTGCACTAGTAATATTCGTTATTGCGAGTGTATTTGGACATTAATTGTAAACCTAAAAATTAAGGACTCCAGATCCAACTTGAATAAATCAAGTTTATTCTTGTGTTGGGGACGGTCGCGAGGGATCTTCGCGAGCTTTGATTTACTGTCCATAAAGGTGTCGCGGGTGGGCGTGGGAGTGCGGGTACCAGTGCGGGGCCGCGGGGCGCTGCACGAGGTTTATTTAATGGCTTCTTAAATGCTACGTGAAATATATTTTATAGGGATGTATTCGTGTGCTACAGTGAGCGTGCCGCCCGTGCTGTGCTGTGTGGGGGTTGAATAATGTTTTTTCTTGTAGCGACTTGTAACGTTTTTGGGCTTCTCTTACATTCACACAACTTTTATTGTTTCCATTAAAGTAATTACTGCTACGACATCAGTATCAGATTAGAAAAAAAAAGTTTTTGCAAAAGATAACTTTACTACGTGCAACTCGCCGGATGCCACGTGCGAACGAAACGAAACGAAACGTAAAACGCGGTCAGTTGCAATCTGCGCGGGCGGTCAATCAATCACAAATTCCATTTAGTTTTAAGTGACAATATTCCGGAAGCGGAAGCAGCGCGTTCATTACACGGACAATTGTATTATTCGGCGTATATGGTAATAAACAATTTATTTTAAAAATGACTTTTGCGTTACCGGTAAACGTTCCCCGCGTAATCCAATTAGGCAATGCGAACAGCGCGCTCGAGAAGTGCACTCGCACGGACACGTGCGCCTGGTGCACGCCCTGCTATAACCTGCAGCTGTGTGTCATTGTTTCAGCTTGGAGCAGGATGAGCAGTTACACCGCTGCTGCACTTGCAGCAACATAGCACAAAAAAATTGCGTTGTGTGAAGGTGACGAATACCACGTTGTGGGAAGTCAGCAGTGGACACCCAGGATACAAATAAGTGATACACTGAGATGAGTATATCTTACCACATTTAATAAAGCCTGCGCGACGGAGAACCAGCTAATTAGTGAATAATTAGTTGCATTAAAATTATCGAGAGGTCCTAATTCCGCTACAGGTATATAACAAGTGGTGGTGGCACTGGCACCGCGGATGCAAGGGTTTTCTTAACAATACACAAATTTAGTTTAAAACAGAAGGATATCCGCGGGAGCAGTGACTATTTTAATAGAATTCGATTAGAGGGGGCGAGGCGACAGCTTACTGGAGCACGATAAGCCTCCCGGGCTTAAAGTATGGGCGCAGGAGGGGAACATAATAAATGCCAGTGAGAGTGGTATTCCCACCCCCTCCCTCTGCACCCTTCAACTACATAACACCACACTCTTTTATTCGGAAAGTTGTTCTCAAACTATGAAGATGAAAAACATGAAGTTTAATACTTGCGTGTGAATACCCAGGTCAACAAATGGCTAAACCAATTTTGACACGGCCTTTTGTTTACGGAGTCTCTTAGAGAACGTTTCAGTAACCAATTATAGAATCTTTCCATTCTGTTGACCTTCGTCAGCTCCCCGAGCTACGAAAGCGCAGAGCGCGCGCCGGACGTCCGCAGGGGCAGCAGTGTATCTGTGTGTTGGGACTAGAATTTAACTTCTGGTGAAACTTGCTCTTTAAAGATTTTTTTTAACTAAAATCAATTCGTACCTAGTATTAATAAAATAAAACTGTCGCTAATCATTGGCTGTGGTATTGCGGAAACGGCTCACGTAACAGTTCGCATCAGGGCTGCGGGCACCGGACGCTGCGCCGCCACGCCCTTGACTCGTTATATCCTGTCCCCCGGATACGTGATGCGAATTAGAAAAAAATTATTTTAGTTAAAATTTATTTATACATACGAAAGCAGAACGGAAACCGGCAGCCCATACACTGAGCTGAGCGCGTGTAGCATTTAAACGGAGACCACAAAAAAGTTATCAAACCAAAAAAAAAAAATAACAAACGAAATCATATTAATCATCATCATTACAAGTAGGAGGACGTCCACTGACGAGCTGTGCCCTTTCACAAGGATGGGTTCTGTGCTGCCGCCTGTACCGGACCCCAGCATCTTTAGCCTACTTGAGTTGGTTGGTAGTGGACCTAGAACCAGACATGATGGTCGGTAACCGGAACCTGCTTGTTCGGTCCATGGTGTATCGTTTTGTAAACAAAAATATTTCTAGACCTTGTTAGAGTTGAATATCTGCCTAAAAACTAAATCCGAATATCACGAGACTATAACTTCTACGTCATATCGAACTTTTGTTGAAAAAATCATTGGCTAAAGCAACGAAGAGATGTATTCGACGCGACCGTTCCGAAACAGCGGAAGTGCCGGTCGCTTCCGGTGTTGGGCTGCGCCGGCGGGTGCACACGGCGCTGCAGCCGCGCGCGCTGCCCGGGCGCAGGCTGCACGGCTCGGTAAAGCCGCGGCGCGAGGTTAATTGAATCGGACAGCTTTTATTTAGTTCGTGTAAAGTATTCGTGCGTGGGGCGGGCGCGCCGCCGCTGCGGTGACGGGCTGCAGCTTTCAGTTCAACAGCTCCGAACCTCCGCCCGCCGCCCGCCGCCCTCCGACCTCCACCCTCCACCCTCCAACCTCCGCCCTGTGCACGTAACACATTCGGCGCCACAGCCTTTGTTGCGGTTCCTTCTCACGCTTACGCTGATCATTTAAATATACTACATACTATATTAGACTGATAAGAACTTAATGTAAAATAAATCCAAAAAATATAAGTTAATAAATAGAAAATATGACAATGGCAGTTAACCAAGCTAATTAAAAAAAAGTTTTAAAACTATTCAAACAACTTAGGTAGTCTCGCAATCGAACTGGGGACCTACCTGTCACAGGGCAAGTGAGTTAGCAGCCGCACCCTGGCGGCAGTTGCGTTGTATGCAGTAAAAAGGATTTGATCTAACATGATCTAGGCCTCCTTTTCCGCATGTTTGATCAAATCTTCGACATTTTTCTAATAAACAGGGAATAAAGCCCAATTTCTTCGACTGTGTGCCTCTATCTGGAAGACGACATTACTTAATTGCTTGAACGGGCGCATTGCATACAGTGACGACGCTGCACACATCAGCGCTGGTCGTGCTGGACCTACAGACGTGTCAACAAATGACTCCGGTCCAAACACTCAGCCGATTGAAGGAACAAAGACAGGCGCCGCTTTCTCAGAAATTCATAAATATATATACACACAAACATAAGTCAAAGCCGAAGTTAATTAAACAGTCGTAACCAACCAACGTACAACCGAAATGTTGTTTAGGCATTAGTTATATCACAGAAACTACAGAGCATGTATTCTTATTAGTTAGAGGTATTTCAGCATCAATTACGAAGCGAGACAAGTTATCGACACTTGAGAAACTACGCCGGAAGCCCAAAGTGTAATCATTAAATAATACTTTACTTTCAAAAAAGAACTCGAGTCGTTTTGTAACCGTGACATTGAAAACTTTGCAAATACAACTTAAAAGCGATATTGGGCCAAATTTACGAACGTTATTATTTTGTTTAGGGGTAGCAATCATTTTTATTTTACGCCATTAATGTGGAATTGACTCGTATATATATATATATGAAATTGTACACATGCAACATTATAGTTTTAGCTTCTGTTCGTAAGTTAAAAACCATAAAGTATAGTATAGTATGTAAGCCTGCGGATATGTCTTTTTCTTTAAGAACTGCATTTAGCTCGGATAATGTGAATCGATGCATTACTAGATCTGACTTATTGTCTTGATAGGGCTGAAGACTAACACAGTCCGGAGCTATGTCAGATAGGAAACTTGCTGCATCTACATCCTGCAAAAAATTCTGCTTTCTTAAACCTTTTTGACCTTTGATCCATCTCATCTTATTCCATAAAACTGTATTGGATTTGTTTAAATCTATTTCTACAAAACTGTTACCATGATTGTCTTTTAGCTGATTTGATCATTCGCCTGGCTTCTCTGATTTTCTTTGGCAAAATAATAAAATTTTCGTTTGTTCGATTTTTGCGAAAGTTTTTGAGAGCAAACCTCCTTTCTGCTACAATTCAGGATAAATTTTGGTTCCACCAACTTTTTGGAATGAATTTAGGATGTTGATTTTCTGGGACTTTAGAATAAGGTATAACTATTTATGGTTAGGAGAAGTCTAACATATCAGTGTTGTAAATCTTTATTTAGAGTAAAATATATGGAATTTATACTTACCTCCTGTTTGAACATAACCCAATTAGCCTTTTTAATATTCCGTTTGTTATTTATGTAAATATTGACAACTGTCCTGAATTGTGATTAAAGCCAGGCGATGATCACTGCCTAAGCACTCGTTTGACACCGACCCATCTAAATAAATGTACAGCTGTATCAGACAGTGCTTGCGACAGTAACGTCTGGTGCCGAAAATATTGATTCTCCGTTAAGCATTGCAAAGTGGGTGGGATCTTCATTATTACAATATATGAAGTTATTATCTATACTTGTCTCTGCAAGCAAGCACCCACGAGTATCCGTTTTATAGGAAGGACCATGTTCTATGGTGTCCATTAAACTCTCCTGTAATTAAAGTATTACGGCCACAAAAGCTAAATAGACACTCGTAGTCTCTATTTAGCTAAAATCTAAAATTTTGCGGAGGATACGCTGCTATTATACACTAGATTTTATTAAAGTTAATCAATTGACTACAAAGATGTTCTAGCCGGCGGTCCGGTGTAGCTGTAGTGATCAATTTTGATTTAATCGAATTATGTAAAAAAATGGCAACGCCTCCGAAGTTATCCTGCCTTTCCACCCTTAAGCAATAAAAGCCAGGTATATTTACATTTACCCCCGGTGACAGCCACGTCTCCGAACAGATCCAAAAAGGATTTTTTTTAATTTAAATAAGCTTCTAATTCGTTTAGTTTAAGACTGAGACTTCCACAGTTCCATTGCACAATTTTAAGATTTATATTCATAGTTTCCAGCATATTATTTATTTTTTAATTTGTAACTTTAGTTTACTTATCATGCGAGTCACCCCATTTTTAACACTTCGATATGATATCTTGGGGATTATATCATTTAGCATCTCAATTAAGTCGTCAATTTGGTCTGTGTATCTGCGAGTATAAGTAATTTCTTGGATATTTTTGATTCCGTAAGTAGAATCAAGGTATTCTTTAACTTGTTTTCCATTTAAAGGATATGGTTTGATTGACATGGATATAAAATTGTCTATTTCTTTCCAATTAATAGAATCAAAATCACTTTTAGTCGTTTTTTTCCGCTTTTTATCAGTAACTACATCAATGTCTTGTATGCAACTTTGCGATAACGTATCACTGTCCTCGTCGCTAATGATGTCACCGGTGGTCTCTCCTATTCGTTCATGCGTAACTTCTGATGTAGATGAATCAGTTGGCGGATGTGGACGTTTAAGAGTACACACTTCGGTATTGAGCAGTTTTTTCATCTGTTACGTCCGAGATGTTTAAAGCAATGTTTTAAGTACATTTAGAGGCTATGTGACCCTCTTTTTTACACACAAAGCAAGTCATAGTGTTTGAAGATAAATAAATCCAATAATTGATCACATCATATTCGATAGACATCCTATCAGGTAGGTGACAAAAATCGTCAGGGGTTACATAAACCTGCTATATCCTGAATCGTTTAGTCACACACGTAAAAATAATATTGTCGACATAAGTTTAATATCTATTTCTTGCAATTTTTTCTCTACTTCCGTATGTGGAACAATCAGACATATATTCGAGAGAATAATATGTTGGTTTCAATAAATCAGGGAGCGAATTCTAAGTTTATGACCTAGAATAGTTATAAACTTTTCATTATCTGTAATGTCGTCCCTTATCAGTTTTGATGCTAAGTATACACAAATGCGGTTGTTAGAAATTCGGGATAAGAAACGTATTTGCGCTGGATCAAATAATGTTTCCTAGTGCTAGTGCATAGTCCTTAACTTGAATGTTTTCGAGAGCATCGATTACAATAGCCTGGTTTTTTTTCGGGAACATTGTATTTTGAGCAACGGTGGCCCAACTCAATGTAGTGGGGGACGTTTGTGAACTCATTTTATTCCTGTAGTCAGAAATATTAGTAAAATAATTGGAAACTGATTAATAAACACTAATGAACTTCCATACATAAAAAAAATCACGGAACTGAGGGTAGATTCACGTGAAAAATTGGTGAATAAATGCGAGGCGCGTCGTCCTGTGCTCACATGCGGTCGTTGCGCAACCGTGTTTAACACTGAAACAATGAGATACTATAGTATAAAAGCGAGGGGTGCGTGCGTCATCGGGTCAGACATTCGGGTTCAGCCCGCCGTACCGATCGGACGCGTTCCATGCTGCCGATATCAGAGCGCGCTACCGCTACACCCCGCCCCCGCCCCCGCCCCCGCCCGACCCGCTCGTGCTCCGTGCGTGTGAAGACGCCGCTCGGCCGGCCACCGTTATGGCTCGCGTGCGCTCGTGCAGTGCAGTGAATTAGTGCGTGTATCCAGCGTGCGAAAACTCTGCCGGAGCTTGGTTCTGGCACTGTAAGTAGCCAATTTTATTCGCCTCAGAGGCGATATTATATTTACCGATAGGCCCTGTCGCATTAGGCGACGGCTAGGTCCTCTACGCAAGTAGGCACACATCCCCCCCGCCGTACGGCGGGGCGGCTACACTACAAAATGGCAGCCATGCCAATGGACGCCGTACTCGGCAAGTTTGCGCGCTTCGCGCGCAGACAGTTCCCAGGAACCTGGGAACAATTCTTAAAGGCTCCTCCCACCTTTCCGTCAACGTCCATGAATTTTGACACGGACAGCCCGGCGTCTCCGGACCCAACCCCCGGGACTCGCGCGCCTTCCAAAACTAGGGCCCCCGTGGCGGGGCCTTCTAAGCCCGACCTGCCCGCCTCTTCCCACTCGGACTCGGAAGTTAGCAACAGCGGCAGCAACATGGAGGTGGAATTTCCACCATCCAAAAACGCCGGCGACGAGGGTGAAGCCCGCCAACCTCGACGAGATTTCCACCTAACGGATCTAACAACCCGTCCACTTTGGACATTGCGTTGTTCAGCAACGTCACCATCCCACTGCATTCGATCGAGATCATCGACGATTTCGGATCCGACCATTGCCCGGTTCTTATGAAGCTGGGCCGGCCCGCTGGTGAGGTCTCTCTGACCAAAATCATCGTCAACTGGCGCAGTCTCGAGGTCAAACTCAAGGCCGCGGAACCCCAGCACCTAGACGGAATCCCTAGCACGATCGACTCGCTCGAAACTGCAAACCTAGCGATGGACTCGTTGTCCCACCACATCGCCACAGCCGTCGAGGAATCGTCGAGGACGGTTCCCGAATCGGATTACCTTCGGGTCTCTCCCGGCCGACCTTCGACGGCTGATCAGACCCAAAAACGCCGCCTTAAGACTCTACTCTCGATATAGATCCGAGGAGAGCAGGATAAAACTGCGCCGCCTTCAAAGGCAAGTAAAACAGCGCATATCCGAACTCAGATCCGACAGATGGGACAATTTGCTTTGCGACTTGGAGCCTTCGGACGCCACGTTTTGGCGTCTGGCCCACAGTCTCAAAGCGGAGAACATGGCCCGTATGCCTCCCCTCGTAATGAGCAATGGTTCCTCCCTAGCGTTGGAGGATGCCGAACAATCCGATTGTCTTGCCGACAGCCTGGAGAGCCAGTGCACTCCCTCAACCACATCAGTGGACCCCGCTCACCTCAAATTGGTCGAGGACGAGGTGCGCCGTGGAGCAACTCTCTCGCCAGAAGGTCCCCCCTAAAACCAGTCTCTCCCGTTGAGGTCGTTGACATCATCAAGAGGCTGAAAGCCAAATCAGCCCCCGGCTCCGACAACATCCCCAATAGAGTGGTGAAAAGTCTCCTGATTTTCGGCCTGCTAGTGGCCATCTTTAACGCCCTGCTAGCCAAATGTTTCTTCCCAGACGCCTGCGAAGAGGCCGTAGTGATAAGTACTCCAAAGCCCGGAAAGCCGAGGAACCTACCCAAAAGCTATCGCTCGATCAGCCTACTGAACAACTTGGCTAAAGTCTACGAGTGCATCGTCCTAGAGCGTCTGCGCCATTTCACCGCAGAGAACAAGCTTCTACGCGACGAACAGTTCGAGTTCAGGAGTAGCCACTCTTGCGTCCGCAGTCTGACCGAACACATCTTGGCCGGCTTCGAGCACAGGTCACCTGTGCCGTCCTATTCGACATCGCGAAGGCGTTCGACAAAGTCTGGCACGAAGGCTTGTTATACAAGCTTTACACTCATAAATTGCCAGACCGATTTGTCACCATCATTCGAGCCTACCTCTCGAACCGCTCCTTCCGCTTCCGCGCCGAGCACGCTCTCTCCTTGATCCGGCCGATCAAAGCCGGCGTCCCTCAAGGCTCTTGCCTCACCCCGCTACTCTTCATTCGCTCTCCACGAGCGACACGCCCAAAGACCACCACGTCAGCCTCGCTCTTTTCGCGGATGACACTGCTCTCTACCACTCGGGCAGAGCTCCGGGTATTATATCGAGTCGTTTACAAAAGGCGACCACTCGTCTAGGGGAGTGGTTCCGGAAGTGGCGAATCGACATAAACCCGGAAAAAATTTAAGCCATTCACTTCACCTATCGAAAGCCCTCAACCCTTCACATGAAGTCGGTCTTACACGACCATAAACGCGGCCAAATCGTCCTCTTCGACCAGTCCATGCAAGGAGAGACTCGGGCAAATACCTCGGCGTTACGCTCGACGCTAGGCTCAACTTCATCGCCCACGTTCGCGAGGCGATAAACAAAGCAACCCAAGTGCTGGGCAAACTATACCCCCTGCTGTGCAAGAAGAACATGCTCTCTCTTAGACACGAGCTTCACCTCTACAAGGTGTGCATAAAACCTTTAATGTCTTACACCGGCGTAGTCTTCGCCATTTCGTCCGAAGCACGCCTCAAACCCCTGCAGGTTCTCCAACACCAATTCACCCGCATCGCAACCGGTGCCGAATGGTACCAGCGCAATGTGGACCTCTACAGCGACCTCAAACTTCCGACCATTATGGAACATTTTAGAGAGTGCTCCTAAATATACTTCGCCAAGGCGTCATCTCGCCCCAACCCTCTGGTGACCGGGGGCTGCAGGCGCAGCTTTATACTGGCTTTTGTAGCCGGCTGCTGGGGCGGTTTTATACTGCCCTCTGCAGCCGAGGTGGGGTCGCAGAGGGAGTACCCTCTGCGACCAAACGGTGTCTCACCGTGGATGCGGCGGCGGTGGGGCCGCGGGGGAAGTGGAGTGTCGGTATTGCGATGCGCCGTTCTCCCCATCCTCCGCAGCCATTAACGGGTAGCGGCGGGTCCAACATCTCTCCGCCGCAGGGAGCTGGGAGAAGTTTTCTCCCGTAGCTCCCATGATCTCTGGGCGACGGGTTCGGGGGAACCCGCGGCCGATGAGGGGGCGCGCTGCATGTTCCGACCCGGGCTGGAAAGGAAGGGTTCATCCCTCCCTCCCGAGGTGGGGCTGCGAAAGCGCCGGCAGAGTCGCGGTTGCCAGCGAAAGCGTTCCTGTGACGCTGCCATTAGGCGATGAGGCGGAACATCATGGGGGTTTTAGTCGGTGCAAGTCTAACATAACTCGTTCTTGCCCCCTCGAGGACGAGTATGCGACATTTCCCTCACGTAAAACAAAAAAAAAAAACCTTTAGTGGCCAAAGCGGCCAACTACGAGCCGCCTTCGAATCCCAAGTTTAAAAAGCGCAGACCACGGCATGTGCTAATTCCGCCATCGCCAAGGGTCCCCTCACACCACACACGAACTAACAGTCACCGACAACGTCCCCGTCACCACACACCCTTCGGACACTACCAACACGCTCCGAATCTCGACATCACGTCGCCCTCGCTTCAGAACACGGAGCTACAGCTACTCACACACCGCGTACACTAAGTACACCCGCGAACAGGGGCGGTCCTCACCGCCCAGAGATTCCGACTCAGGCGAAGGTAATCGGGGCACGGGTCCGTGCCCGCCCTCGACGACTGAGTAGATTCGTCAAAAAAACCAACAACCAGACACACATTGTAAAATCCTGCCGTCCAATAACTACACTCCAAGTAATACACTTTTTGTGTAATCAGGCCGTGGATCCGGATCCACGAGCCCAGTGTCAGATAAGCTGTAAAAGTCGCATGGCTTGCAGCGCTGACATCGATCGAATCTAGTCGTCATCGGTTCTATTTATACGACAATTGACACCATGGAATACAACCCTCCTATAAGACTATGCATAACGTTGGTGTAAGCATTGTCCATTTCCACGTCTAAAAGAAAGGATAGTTATATTAACTTCATGTGGACGTTACGGCGAGGAGTGTCACAAAGAGTTGTTCCTTCTAGTTCCAGTTGTGGTGTTCCACCAGCGCACCACGACGACGCAGCGCCAGACTTGTTTCGCATTATCTGGTGGCCTATAATCTCCCTCTGTTCATTTAAAGCTCAACTTCTCATCAGATATTATATTAATGTGTCTGGAGTACCTGCACCAAAAGAGATAACTCCTTTAGGAAATGTCGGCCTTGCTGCTGCACCACTCCAAGTTCCTCGGCTGTCCCTGGTTGACGGTGAGTATTCACTACCGCTCAAGCCGTATGATGTTTTGCCGTCGTGTGTTTTTACTAAACGTTAACAATCATATATTCCTAATTTGTATATAGCCCTAGTCCTAATTTGTATATAACTAAAGTTATTTTATTACGTGCGCTAAAATAATTCTTTTGTTACAATTCTATGTATCCTATCCGGACATCACCGGACGTCGCCGGACAAATCTGTAGATTATTTTCCGTCCCAGTAAACGTTTTCGGCGTTAGACGAGTTTATAATTTAACGTAAACCCAAGAATCAATTTGTTTTTCCAGCTCTTGCGTTGGAAACTTTAGACTTGTAATTAAAAATATTTAAGCTGGAACGTGTGTCCTTTGTGCCCGGCGCGACCCAGTTCACAGGCGGCGGCGGAGGCGGAGCCGGTGGCGGTGGCGGTGGCGGTAGCGCGCGAGCTTACGTGAAGTTGTGCTTAAGCCCGTCTCTTTGCGCACGTTAATTGAAAGGTTGCGCTTTCAAATTAGAATTTTTCTTTTACAAATAGAAATTAAATGTTTCATTTGGCCGCAGTGTGTCCGGGCCGTTTCAATGTAATGATATGTATACGCTAAATATTGTTTTCCGCAGAGAGTACATTTTAATTGGAAGGATTTTTACAGCACGTCTCCGCGGTCGTCGGATGTTCCTGCTGAAATTATTTTATAAGTAATGAATATAATTTCAATAGTAATGGAATGCTTATTAGAATTCTGACAGATTGACACACTATGCTCATCGCTAAGTCACGTTAATTAAAAGCCTAATCATTATAATAATTATGTGGTTCCCTAGTCTTTGGGTATTAAAGATTGCTAGAGAACCTCTGAAAAAAGACGCTATAATAGACTGTAACACAATGCGCTTTTCTCTTTGACAGCATTCACTGCTGCACATGCCCGTCAGCAGGCACGCGTTCGGTGCAGCAGCGCCTTGGAACTGAGGCGAGCGGGTCGCGGCGTGACGTCACAGTCCGCGACAGGCGCGGCGCTCGCGGTCGACGGCTGACGGCAGACGATATCCTCGGGAGCTGCTGCCGCTCCTACGTTATCTCGTATAGCTAAAAGAATAAATATTAACGTTTTTGTTAAAACTGTTCGCTCGCTTTAACCCTGTCCGTTGGTTTACATTATACAACTTAAAGGTAAACACACTGCGTATTTAGTCGCTCTGTACCTCCATTCACCATCCACCATCTACCATCCACCATCCACCATCCACCTTTATTCTCGACAAAGCGAATACTACAGACAGTAAATTAAACGAGGTCGAACTGATAATAGATTTCTCTCGCCGGAGTCTGCCTAGGGCTGTGTGGCTGCGCCGTTGTACCGGCCGTTGCTGCAAGAAACTACCGTCACACTGTCAGACGCAGGTTTTAATAAGATACACTAACGTAGAACCTATAGAGAATTTAAGTCAAAGTTATGTTATACAAATAATTTCTATAACAATATTTTTGAGGAGGAAGGGAAATGCAACTGAAATCTGATAAACTTTTGGTGGTGACATTGTATGTCGATACATGGCTTTATACCAACCGCTGAGCGTTTAGTACATAGTGGAGCAAACACCGCACTTGCCTGCAGCAGGCAGGCAGGCAGACAGGCAGGCAGGCGGGCAGGCACACGCGTGAGGAACGTGGCGCCCCGCTGCAACTTTACACAGCGCCCAGTGTTTACACAATGTAATTGGCCGGCAGGGGTCTAAGCACTAAATACTTGCTTGATTTGTTGTTAACTTCATGTTCTTGCCGGTTTTAGTTTTGTGTGAAGTAAAGCGCTCGTTTGTGACGGGGCCGGCTTCAGTCAACGCCGCCCAGCCCCGCGGACTGTAGCTCCTGCTCGCCCTGCTAAATATATTCACCTTTTTTTTTTTTTTTAAATCGTTCTCCTTGCGTGTTTTGGGTCAGAGCCTTTATTTTACTTAACATTTACAATCACAATATAGTCTTATTTCTACTTCCAATACTCTCTTATCTTTAATTCCATTCATCATTTTACTCTGTTCTTCCACACTTCTCTTCTCCATCATACTACATTCCGTTCGTCTATCACCCCTCTCTCGATTTGCGAGGACCGTCGCCTTCTTCTTTGTTGATTTCTGGGGAGGGCCTGAAATTAAATCATCCCCTGTAGCATACTTTTCTTCTTTCTTCTCAGTTTTTTGTATCATTTTCATCTTCTACCTCCGAATTTATTTTTTTGGTGCTACTAATCATTTATTTATCTTTACCATTTTTTTTATTTACAATTTTACAATTTTACAACCCCTTATTTGTTTATTTACATTCTTATCTATACTTATTATTTTTAATCTTTTTAACATTTTATTCAATTTTATTTATTCTTATTGTTCTCCCAATAACTCTCTTACAATATCCCAGGAACTTTTCACGACTTTTATTCTCACTCATCAGAAAGACAATGACACCCCCTTCTATCCTTTTTCCTATCTCCGTTTCACGATCTCACATATCTCTTTCCCGAATAAAGGACAAGGGAGGTGAGGATGTGCACCACAGTCTGGTCCACCGCTGGGTCACAGAGGCACGCGGGACTCTCCTTGAGCTTAAACCTGTGGAGGTACTCAGAGAATCCCCCGTGCCCAGTGAACATCTGGACCAAACCGTGTCGAGCTCCAATCGGCGAAGGGACCGGTATGCCGATGCGACATTTGGGAAGAAAATCTTCGTTGTCGAAGCCGTCGTACCTTGCACGTACCTCCTGTTCCTTTCGTCAAGCGTCTTCAGCCTGAGCTGACGCTTGACGAAGGAAACAGGGTAGTCCTCGTATACTGGTCTTCTTTTATTCTTAAAGGCCGCTTCCTTGGCCAATTGGTCCGCCCTTTCGTTTCCCTCCATCCCCACCTGCGCGTTCACCCAAAATAGCGTTACGTCCGTCCCTTTTGCCCGCGCTTTCATTATATTCTCTTTTACCCGGAGCGCCAGGGGGTGGAAGGTGTCAGATCTTGCGACAGTTTCAAGGGCGGACCTCGAGTCGCTAAGTACGGCGCATGACTGCGCCGACCCGCTGCCCGCGTACCCCGTCGCTTCCACTAATGCCAGCAGCTCTGCCTGGTATACTGTGCAGAAGTTGCCCAGCTTGAGTTTTTTAGTAGTAACCTCTGCGCACCCACCTTGTCGTCGATGCGGCTGCCGTCGGTGTAAATGGCCGAATCGGCCGCCGAGGTGGCAAGTTGGACCTCCTCTGCACTTTCCCCCGAGCAAGGAGAACTCCACACCAACCTATTCAGACGGGTGTGGTAGTCTCAGACATCTAGCTGGAACCTCCAGCTCCCGATCTCTTAGCATTTCCCGGGAGTGATCGCGCTTTATCTCAAATAAAGTGGCCGCTTCTTGGTCCCGAAGGTCCAGAGGAAGCAGCCCGGCAAGTACTAGGGCCGAGTGCAACGACGCAGTTCGGTGAGTTCTCGCAATTTTCTGCGCGAAGCCACGCTGAACCGCGTCGAGCTGCTTTCGGACCAGCAGTTTTTTAGCCGCCGGCGCCCATGCACTCGCTGCATACAGAATGATCGGCTCCAACACCGCCAGATACATCGTTCTGATCACCTCCGAGTTCAACCCCCACGATACTTTTGCAGCTCCGCACAGTTGACGATAAAGCCCTTGGGCCTTCTTGCTCACGTTCTTCACGTGCGTGTTGAACGTGAGCCTATCGTCGACTGTGAAGCCTAGTATCCGAACTTCACGAGTTCGACAAAGGGGCTCTCCACCCATACTCAATATTGGGTTGTCGTACTTCAGCTTATTGGTTAGCACCATCACCTTAGTTTTGTGTGGTGCGAACCTAAGCTTGTTTCGGACCCCCAACCGTGAATATCGGCGGGTACCGCATTTGCCTTTCTCGTGATATTTCCGGTCTCTTGCCCCGAGAAGATCAGAACGACGTCGTCTGCAAACGCCTGGCAGTGTGTCCCGCTCTTGGCTACCTCCTCCAGGAGTGGATTGAGGAGGAGGGTCCAGAAGGTTGGGCCGCCCACGGATCCTTGCACGCACCCAATATATATTGTATATACACCTTGTATAACCATATATACCTTGTGTCAAACAGGTATTGATATGGAGCGCAGTTTTTTTCTAGAAGTCTCATTTGCAAAGTAATTTCACAAACACAGGGCGAGGCCAATATTACATAAGTTATATTAATTTAATACTGTGTACTGAGTTGAAACGCACTGAGGCTAGTAACACTGCTTTGGGCAAGTCGATATTTTTCAAAGTTCATATTTTTTATACAGCAGAGTCGCGACACGGGCAAGACCTCCGCACGATACCGAGTTGAACACCGCCAGCAATGAGGTGCAGGTCAAGTTAGATACCTACACAATATTGCACCGCACGCGCCGTCTTTGTCCGAAGTTATATCTCGTTATCCTTATAAATTTACCGGCTTGTTCTTAACGGAAAGTTTAACAACTGTAAGCGTCATAATATTTCTGGTCATTATCTCCGGAGACGACAACAGAGGATGGTCGAAATGTCCTTTGTATTGGATTTAAGGAGGGCCTTTACAATTAGTTTCGCTGACTATAGAGGCTTTATTGATAGCAATAAAATAATAATAAATATAATGTGTAACAATCCCGCGGTCTGCGGATGCTGCGCCGGCCCAGTTCTGCCTCACGCCTGCGCACGACCTGCTCGCTCCGTACAAACAAAACAATCGACCGCTTTAAATGTGTATTTGCCAACCGTCGTATATCCTATACAGGGCCAATGCCCCGCGCGTTGGCCGTCCCTAACTGCTGGGCTGCAGCAGATCCGAATGGAATATTGTACCATTAGAATTAAGAATACAATACTTATGCTATAAATACATGGTAAACGTTTGGTCGGGGCCGAAGGATTATCTACTGGAAAGTTTGTCTACATTTTCGGAATTGTTATCCGGGGAAAGACAATATTGGCCAAAAAATAGTAAAGTGATGATGATGATGATGATACATATATTAAATTTCTTAGTACTTTCATATCTCATTATCAGATGTCAACGCTCCATCAATTACCTTTTCTTGTAACAGAACTGCCACTAACAGATATAATATCTACTAAAGTAAACACCATAACCACCACAAACAGAATTACCTGTGCAAGTGAGCATGTACCGCAGCGCTGCTAAATCAATGCGTTCATGTGAATATCAGGAGTTTGTTCCAATTTACACCGACGCTTCTAAGGATACTGTTAATTCAGGATGTTCCTTTTACGATCGGAAGACTTCCTTTAAAGGAAAATTCAACATAGAGCTTGAAATAAGCTGATTCCTATTATGGGCTTAGAGTTATTTGCAATACTAGAAGCTCTTTGTTACGCTGAATCCTGCGCATATAATCAAATAATTATTCTTAGTGACTCTGTATCATCTTTATAGCACCTGTTAAAATGCAACAAGCGTTGCTTTGGTAGAGGGGAAGCTTTCACCATTATTAAATGTATTTAGAATTTAATACGTAACGGTGTTCAAGTTAGAATACAATGGCTTCCTTCACATGTAGGAATAGACGGTAACGACGTGGCTGACACAATTGCAAAACTAGTCTTAAGTGAAGGTGTAGAATTAAGGGTACCTACTCATCGCACTGACTGTCTGGGACAAATTGGAGAAACTATTATTGATGTTTAGAAAACGTGGTTTAACAAAATTGCTAAACAAAAAGGAATATGGCACAAGACACTTATGTCCGAGCCACTTAAAATTCCGTGGTTCTACAAATGTAAACTTAACCGTAGATAAGTCATTGTCTGCATGAGAGTGCGCTCCGGACCCGTCCCGCTGAATCTGTACAAATGTTTAACGCGCAAAACAAATGGTCCATATTGTGATACATGCCAAAGTGTAAATGAAGATTATATGTGACAGTTTGATGCAGCGTGAGCGGAGCGCACCAGAAAGAGCCAATCTTATTAATAATATTGGATGCAGTAGACACGATTTATTTCTTGCTTTTCACAGAGTTTTTAGGTCACAGTTTACATGTAACGACAGCAAAAGAATCTTAAGTTTTTTTGTTTATAGCTTCTCTAAGGTTAATGATTAAATATCTAGTAGCCGGCTTAACCTATAAGGTGTATGGTTTAAAGTAGAATAAAAAAAAATGTCATTGAATATTTACTACTACCCACCAAGTTAGCTGGTGAATGCCACGGGTGGAGTTGAGTTACTTTGCTACAATTACTTCCAACTACCTTCAGTCTGGCAGTTTCACAGGTTCTGACCACATAGAAACGCGCACCGATATTATTATTCACTGTGGAACACGCTGTATATATTGCAGTGTGCCGATGGCAACTTTGCACAAGGTTTCGGTGATCGGGAACAAGAATAGGTTCTTATATCTTTCATGCACCCTGCTCTATTACTTTCGTGACAAGGTTAGTAGTAAAGCTTGTGCGGTGGCAGGTTCACCACGTGGGATGGGGTAGCTCGCCGACCTGTTTATGATTTAAACATTTTGAAGTGCGTGTCGAGCCAAACACACTACGTCCTTTGTTAATATCTGATATTTCTGCACAAAGTAAAAAGAAAAAAAAAACAGAAAAGTACGGTAACTGTGTTGTTGATTCGCAATTTAGGGTTTTCTAGTGATATATAAACATATATATATATTAGCTGTTCCCCGTCCGCTATGCAGGCTGTAATGTATAATTAGAGTTGAAATTTGTGTGAAATAACGCTAACGAGCAACCGCAATTGCAAATGACTTACTGTAGCAACCGACTGACTATGCTTTTTTTCTTCTTCTTCTTAAAGTGCCTCTCCAATTAGTGAAGGTTTGCGATCAGCGTGGTACAATCCTTTCTGTGTCTGCTTCGGCGGAACAATTCCGACGCCACAGATATGCCAGTCCATTTCCTGATACTCCTCACCCATACGCAACTGACTATACGCAACAGCGTAAATAATACCGAATGAAAACGTTTGTAAAAGTTAATTACAAATAATATAATGAAGGATCTATTAAATTCAAACAATAAATATTTTATTATTCCGCGTCTAATGCTCATGTTGTCCCCGTGTTGACACATTTATAAAATATGTACCGTCGGCTTCATTTTATTTCCGGCGGCATGATGCTGCTGCCGGAGCGGCAGGCGCGCTGCTGCTGCTGCGACCGCTTGTGGCGGCGCTGGCGCTGTGGCTGGCTGTGTGGCTGGCGCTGGCGCTGTGGCTGGCGCTGGCGACGGGTTGACATCGCGCAGGACGCAACTTTTTGCGGGAATACCACGCGCGTGAGTGTAAACATCCTTCCTCCCCTCTGTGTGTGTGCGCGCGCACGTGTATTGCGTTGCACGCCGCCGTCTGTGTGTAACGTTGCGGCTGGGCAATGCAAGTATTTGTGTGATTGTGTCAATTGTTAATGTCGCATATAGCCGCCGCAGCGCGCTGCATTACTAATTTAACAAACATCTTGTTTGGAAGCTTCACAAATGTATCGTGGAATTGTGCACCTCCATCCATCCATCATATGCAGATGATGGTTCAATCCTAAGCAATATTTTGATTATTTAAAAAATATCAATTCATTATAATCCACATCTATATCCGCTTCGGGTGTAGAACAATCGCCATAGTTTATTAGAGCTGCGTTAAAAAATTGCAAAACCGGTAGGAGGCGAGTGCGGGGGTGCTGCGGTTCCCCCGGGCCCTACGCATAATAAGATTGAGTCAGCTTTTAGTCTGATTACAGCCTCCACTATCTGGCGAGGTAACTACCGTTCATACAAGTACATGTTCATCGCGAGCGCGCACCGGATTATTACAACATTTATAACAAATGATACCTTTATCGAAATCATTTCCAGGAACGTGAGCGGCGAAATGCACAGGCATTTGTGAAGCTGAATTTTCGCGCTGGGATATGGAACGGGATCTAATTAGTGGTGCAATTTCAGAAGATTTAACCTCTCGTCAGGTCATATCGTCAGTAGCGGCCGCGGCGGGCGCGCTGTTAATATGCCTACTGAATAACTTACTGCAGTTTCGTCTGCAATGCGATATCACCTATATGATAACTATTCCAACGATGCGTTACGTTACTGTTACATATATTATACACAATGACCAATATTAAGCAGCGATGTAAACAAATGCAGCTTGTTATTGTGTAATGAAAGGACGGGCGGTCAGTCGACACCAGCTACGAGTCCGGACAAGGAACTTAACAAAAGAATCTGTTAAGACATTATTCTAGAAGGTACCCAGAGTGTGTGCGGTGCACCCGCATTCGTCTATAAAGAAACTACAAATTACGTTACGGATTTAACTAGTATACGTAGATGAAACAGATATCGTTGGTATGCTACGATGCAGGCGCAGTGAGTGCAGCGAAGTAAGCGTGAACACTGCGGAGCGGCCAGCTGCTTACATCGCGACTTTTCATACAATTTCTACAATCGGAAACGGTGCAGCGTTGCAGTGTTGCAACACGAACGCGGCTCCAGCCCGGCTCCAGCCCGAGACACGGCGCGGCACCCCCGAGTACCGAATACTGTACGACCAATTAACTTAACATCAATTTAATCTCACATATTCACACTTAATTAACGATTAAATAGATAATGAATAAGTGGTCTCGGGGTGTAAGGGGTCCCGCACAACTCACGAGACCCATATAACCTCACCAGCTCGCGGTGCACCCTGCTAATCAACAAACACTATGGCTGCCACCAACCCGCATTGGGCCAGCGTGGTGGAAAATGGCCTATATCCCCCCATTTGAACCCCTATTATCGATATGGGGATCTTTAGGGAAGGCCTGTGTCTAGTACTGGACGTCTATCGGCCGATGATGATGATGGTGATGAAGTGGTTTCTGTATATCCAAAGCGGACCATCGCAAACGGATATTTATGTTTATAACTATATAAAGATTGCGCGTGTCTAAGTAAGCTGGTGGTCCAAAATTTTGTGAGTTAATTATACAGCAGCTTCGCCATGCGGGCCTGATCGTGTCATAACTTACTAAGGATCGCTCATGTCTTCCGGTGCAAACTGATCAGGTTTTCAATTATATTACCGCGGTCACGACACAATGTATAATGTCTTTAATCTTTCAAAGACCTTATTTCTCCTATTATTACCCTCAATCCCTATCCCCCCCCCCCCCACTTATTGCACTCTCTAATTATTGTTTGAATAGATACTTTTACAGATACAATTGTTTCATAATGAATAGATAGTATTATCTCAAAGGCTGCACCAGCCCCACCTGGCGGTAGTATAAACGTGAAAGATAAAATTTTTGCAACAATTACAGTACATCCGGAACCTTCAGCTTGTAATTGAAATATCGTACCCTTCCGGCGAAACCTTACGAAGAGGACAAGCTAACGCATTCAAATTATTGGAGCCGCGTCCGCGCTAAGCCCTCTGACGCTCCCGTGCCGCCATGCCCCCCACAGATTTCTTTCCGTTTTGCAATTGTCTGATATTTTATTTTTTCTATAGTAAATTTTATACAGTTAATAACACACAGATACTTAAAGTTACATAATGTTGTACTAATATTTTGTGAGGAAAAACCAATATCCGTTTCCTGCGTCGTTGCCACGCCGGTGCTGCTTTACTTGTTTATTTCCCCGCCAAGTGTCCGCGTTGTTTCATAGCGGGACTTTTAATGAAATACCAGTGCATGTTATTTAATATGATGCAGTCCGGATTTTAAAATATCCGCTTAGCTTCTAATATTTTATTGCATGATGCAGCCTGCAGCAGGCTTAGGCCGGGGGCCGGGGCACGGGTGGGCGAGTGGGCGAGGGAGCGAGCGGGCTGTCCCGCCGTTGCTTCCTCGCTTCCTCGCTTCCCCGTGGAATAGCTGAAAGGTAAACGCGGGGCGGAGCGCCGCCAACTATTCTTAGAAAAGTCGCTACACCTGAAAAAAATTCTGCAGCGGTAATGCTCCAACGGATGCAGCGAACTAAAAGGTCAATTGTGTGTGAGTATAATTTAATTAGTAATGTTTTATCTCATCACATTATTCATTCGTATTTGCTTCAACAGGGGCAGTCCCGGTGTCATCGTGTTGTGTACGTATTTGCACCATCGACTCCACTGTAACATAAATCTGTCGCTGCGACACTGTAGCTAATGAGATGACAGGTACTGAGCATCTTGACTCGGTGCGCTCTTACTGTTGAAATAACTTATTCACATTTTAGAGTATAATATTTTATTATAATTCCCTTTGAACTATTGTTGTGCTACGTTTGGTAAGTGTATTTATTGTACACATAAACAAGAGGGTGTCACGGTTGCAGTGGCTGGAACGCGCAGATTGCGGGCGGCGGGCGGCGTGCGGCGTGCGGCGT